>PVKB01004378.1:0-145505 GCA_004027205.1 Ctenodactylus gundi | reverse complement strand
CCCCCCCCCCCCCTTCCCCTCGGCCTCTCCATCCGAGTTATCCGCCTCCCAGCCTCCCCGGCCAGACAGGGAGCCGCTTCAGACCCTCGGGGCCAGGGCTGCTCGAGAAAGGGAGGGCGGCTTCAGCCCGGGCCAGCCCGCCTTCTCTGTAGTTTGGAGAGAGGGTCTTGGGCAGTCATCCTCTTCTAGAATTTATTATAACTGGGGCGGAGGAGAGAGTTAGAGGTTCAGAGCTGAAGAAACACACACACACACACACACACACACACGCACACACTTGTACAGGTTGTGTCTTAGTGCTTCCAGAATGACATAATGGAGCTGGAGACGATCCAGAGAAGGGCCACTCTATAACCAAGAGGACTGCTGGGGGAGAATGCCATATGAAGCCAGATTAAACAAATGCGGACTCTCGTCTTGAACCATGAAGGCTAGGAAGGGATGTGACTGGAGTGTATAACATTATGCAGAAGCAGAGGGAAGGAACACAGCTTTATTCACCAGATCTGAAAAATCTAGAACTAAGGGCCCTAAGAACAAGGAGATTCAGCTAAAGCCAATATGACTGCGCACAAGGTGCTTTTATATTAAAAAATTGAGCTCTTCATCATAGCAGCCATGCAAAGGAAGAGGAGATAGCAGTAACTCCACTTTACAGTTTTTTTAAAAAGCCCTCAGTCTGGGATGAAAATTACCTAGGACCACTCGGCTATTAAATGGCAGAGGTGGGTTTTGAACCTAGGTCTCTTGTACTTCCAGGTCAGCTCTTCTTGCTGTGGCAGCTGCCTCCATATCCCCTTTGTTCTTCTCCTAAACCCAAACCAAATCAAGTAGAAAACTGTCCTGAAAAGAAAAAAGAAAAAAAAGCTCTCCTGTGAGTCAAGGAATTGAGGTAGAGTATGTGTCTTGTCTTGTCTTGTCTTGTCTTTCTTTTATTCCCAGATCTGCCTTGTTAATCTGCAGTGGCTTATTTCCGTACCCAGGAAATGGAGCTGAAGGCCTCTTGCCCTTTCTTGTCTTCCAAAGGAAGAAAAGATGCTTCCTGAAAATAAAAAAGGAAGTATTTTGAGAAGATCTTGGGCACCCCAGGGGGCAGGTTGAATGCTGTCTCAGATATTATTAGCAGCTGTACACTATAGATGTCACTTAGAAATCTGTGATATATATCCCAGATAGAGATGAGATGCCCATTGTTGTGTTTTAAGTATGCTTAGCTTGTGAGTCAGAATCGCCGCAAGTTCCACAAGGCTGAGGGAAATCCCATAATGTAGTCATATCCCATATTGTAATACTCCTCTTGGAATCACTGCCTTTCTCTTCCTCCTCTCACTCTAAATGTCTCATATTTAATGTAAAGAAATCCTACAACCTGTGCTGATCTTTCCTGAGTCCTTTATAATTAACTTATTTTGCTCCTATGAAAGTACCTTTGAGATTAAAGGGGTTTTTAATACAGCTTAGAAAAAGCTGTTTAACACCTTCTTTAGAGATGCTAGGTTCCTCTACATTAGGGGTCCCCAGCCCCTGGAAGAACACCTGTAGGTCTATGGCCTTGGAAAGACCAGCCAGCTGGACAGATTAGCAGAGAGCAGGAGGTGACCCCGGGGTGAAGCTCCGTCTCCTATCAGGTTCTAATGTAGTAGCTGATCTGACAGGAAGTGAAGCTCTGCACCCCCACTCTCCTGCTGCTGCTCCCCCTTTTTGAAAGCTGTCCTTCACAACCATCCCCCACCTCCAGGGCACAATTAGGCCTCTTTAAAAAAAAAAAAACTTACAACCCAACAAGTGATGCAGAGGGTGCATGTAATTTGACCTTTAAAATCAAAGCCATAAATCAGTGAGGTGCCCTCAATGGGGGTGAGACCTGCGTTCTACCACATCTCTATCCCTGAATTCTGTGTAGAAATTGAACATTATTTTAAAAATACTAGAGTAACTGACTGTTTAAGAGAACTGCATAATGTATATTTCTTTCTTACTGTCTCTTGGGGTGCCTGATGGTACTTGGAACACAGCAGGCACTCAGTCAAGTTAAAAATGACTTTGAGACCAGGAGCACAGTACCAGCAGCTGCCACAGAGTATTAGCAGTCTTCTCCCAGGGACACTGTACCTGTTTGGATCTGGAAAGAGGGGTGATATTGGAACAAGAACTAGAAAAAACAAAACAAAACAAAACAAAAGATCAGAATCTAAACCTCTCTGCCTTAAACAGGTTTATTTTTTAAAAGTTTATTTTAATTCAGAATTTTCTAGACAATTAAAAGCAAAAGGTGATTTTTCATAGGCTCCATCCTGATTTTCTTTGTATCAAAACACATGAATTTTATGCACAAAGATGCTCACAGTAAAGTTTACCAAGAGGCAAGCTACCTAGGTAAAGGAACAAGTCTTTCATGCAAGTCAAGGATATTACAAAATTACTTGGTTACCTTCTTATAAAGAAGAAATTACAAAAATGGCCTAAGATAAATTTTTTTCATTACAAGCTTAATCAAGCATACAGTGTTGTTCAGGTTGCTAACTGTCTTATAGCATCAGGAAATGTTTGCCAATGAAGCTGAAGTCTACTTCTCTGTCTTCTTGAAAACAATGGTGAGGGTCCTTGCCAGAAGCCTGCAGAAGACTAGAAAAATACCAGATGGCACTTTGTCTCTACCATAGTCACTCTGGGAATAGCCATGACACTCAATCACCTCCTTATTTTGATGATCCAGTTGACTAGTTCAATTCCCCTAGTAACTTCCAGATTCCAAATTTGGGGGTGTAGGTTACAGGGATCATGTCTGCAAGTATACACACACATATATGCACATATACACATTTAAAATGATGGCTCTACAATATTCACAATCGCACATACATATACACATCCCAGCTGTTATGTCTGTGCTCTGCCTACAACCCCCTACTTCTTGGTTCTTAGACTTATGTTGACCAAGGACAGAGAGGAGCTTCAAGATAACAGAGCACCTCAGACAGACCAAACAGAGTCATGCTCACCAGGCTATCTTAGGTCAATGCCTAGTTCTCAGTGCCAGCACCACAAACAGCAAAATCTTCATGGAGGAGAACTGTGATTGAAGGTGTTATTTCATCCATGGAGCTTGACTGGCTCCCATTACCAGCTGTTCATTTTCTGTGGGTACCAGGAAAATAACCACAGCAAAGACCAGAATTGGTACTTGTCTTTACTTTGTTACTGTTTTCATCCTTTCTTTCTTCTTTCTTTCTTTCTTTCTTTCTTTCTTTCTTTCTTTCTTTCTTTCTTTTCTTCTTTCTTTCTTGAAACAGGGTCTTGCTCTGTAGTCCATGGTGGTCTCAAATTCATAGCAATCCTTCTGCCTTAGCCTCTCGAGTGCTGGGAATACAGAGGTGCATCACCACACTGGGCTAATTTTTATGTGGTGCTGAGGAATCAAGCCCAGGGCCTTGTACATGCTAAACAAGTACTCTAACCATTGAGCTATGGCCCAAGCTCCTTGTTCTCTAGGTTCTGTTTTGCTTTAGTTACCAAACACTATACATGCTCTCCAATTCAATAGGAAAACTTTGATAATAGGATTTTAAGTGGATGGAATATAAATTATTTACATCTCCACTGTTAATTGGATATTTCAGATGATTCCAGTTTTTCAACACTATAAGTAACACAACAATCTAAATCTCTTTTTAAGCCATAAAATACAATGCTAGTTACTGGGAAACAGTGGAATTATTGGTTCAAAAGTTTCAAATAAATATTGTTAATTAAATTGTTTATCAACATGCACATAGGAAAGTATACATATAGATAAATATCATATACATGTAAACACACACACATATAATATTGTGAGTAGCTGCCACCCGTGACATTGGTACTTTTTAATACCCCAGATGGCTCCCTTGAGCACCCTTTCCAGTTGCCCTCCCAGAGGTTACCACTCTTCTGATACTTATTATCAAACCCAAATATTTTTAAGGTTTTGAATCCATATTGGCAAATTGTCCTCCAAAACATTTGGAGCAAAGCACATTCCCTCTTGTCAGCATGTGACTTGACTTCCCCTTGAAAAAGAAAACGCTTCTGCACTGGAAACACACCTAGTTCCACTCAGCCACAGGTAGGGCCAGTAGAGGAGCCCAGTTGGAGTTCAACTGAATACAGGCCTCTATTAGGAACCACCAATCTGGGGACCAGAGACTGAGGGCAGTCCCAACAGGCAGACAACACTGTGTCATGATCCACAAGTACCTTAGACGCCTCCAAGTGCAGATGTTATCATTGTTGTGCTCATTATCATTCGCTGTCACTCACATCCAAAGGCTTCCTTATATTTCGCTTTTGATTTGTCCACAATGATCACTTAAGCATGGTATGGATACTTGTTGAATACTTGTTGAATATATGACTTTTTATTTACTGCTCTTTCTTTTTTGCTTAACAAACAACTTCAGGTCACATGATGCAGCAAATTGCCCCTCCCCATGGTTTTACTCCTCAGACGACAATAGTTTGGTGGATTACATTTTCGCAGAATATTTCACCAGGTGTGTTTTTGCTTACTTATTTTAAGAGTCACTTTTTTTAAGTACACTTTCAAAATAACAAAATAGTGAATATTTTATTAAGCATCGTAAGTTATATTTGTTATTATTACTATTATTGGACGGTACCGAGGATTGAACCCAGGGCCTTTGTGTTAAGCCACATCCCTAGGCCATTTTATATTTTTGATTTTGAGATAGAGTTTCACTAAGCCAATAAGTTGTCCAGGTTGGGCTTGAACTTGTCATCCTCTTGTTCCAACCTCCCATGGTGCTGGAATTATAGGCCTATGCCACCAGGCCCAGCTTAAGTTATATTTAGTAGCTGTCAAATACACTGTATCAAATCTATGTTCAGACAATAAAACTCAACAGTAGGTCGTTCTTACACAATAAGACTCCCTCCAACTGATATTATGCTGTTTAGCTATTATAGGCAAGGAGTGGAAATTCTGTCTTCTTTCTGGTTACTAATGTGGGTTGAAGAGCACCAGGGCATTTATATGAAAATGAATATAAAGAAATTATGCTGATTTCAAATACTTTGGAAACATTAACAAACACCAAAATAGCTCATGTATACATACTTCTACTAAATTCTTGATAGGAAAGTTCTGAAGAACAAGCAATCTATTTCCTACTGTAGGAAGGAGGTAGTTTCTCTTTAAGGTCAGATTCTTTCTTTCCTCACCAGATTTCACATTTCCCTAGTACAAAGGCATTGAGTAGCAGCAGCAGCAGAGCACAATCCTGTGTGAAGCAACAGTATGCTAGGGGTAGCATGGTATTTAAACAGCCAGAGAAGCTTTTTTAAATTGTAGAATAAATGTGGCAAGTCAATAATCACAAAATGTTAAAAGACTAGTCAATGAGTGAATGTAATTAAGGCATTTTATGCATATTTAACTGCTTACAAATTCACCATATTCTTTACTTTTTAATCAGGAGAAAAGGGCAAAAAGATGAAAGAAGAGTGGCCTTAAGCCCACTGGAACTGGGTTAGGGGATAATTTGGGGATCTAACAGTTAAGATGCCCTGGTTTGCCTCCCAGAGATGGCAATTATTGGGATCAATGCAATAGAATTGAGTTAAGCGTTATTGGCCCTGTTTTCTTTATTTCATTATGGAGTTCAGTGTATCCTTTTCTCTTCAAAAAAAGCATTCATTAAACACCTAGTTAGATGTGGCATTGTCACAGTAAGAGTGTGTGTGTCCAGCTGTTCAGTTCAAGTTTGGACTGGAGAGATTTTTGTGTCCAGCAGTATCCGGGAATCAATAGATTTGCTACCAGTTGAAGCTGCCCTGCAGAGCCTCTAAAAATGTTTATACTCTGTGACCCAGTAACCGTACTTCTGGGAATCTGTACTAAGGAAAGAGAAATATGGACTAAGATTTATGTGCAAGGATGTTCATGGCAATGTTATTTATAAGTAAAAGAAAACTGGTTGAAAAACAAAACAAAATAAAACACTGTGAGCCAAGCCCAGTGGTGAAGATCTGTAATCCCACCACTCTGGGAGGCTGAAGCAGGAAAATCCCAAGTTTGAGCCCAGCCTGGGCAACTTAGTGACTCCCTGAAACCCTACCTCAAAGTCAAAAATCAAAATGGGCTGGGGATGTAGCTCAGTGCAAAGGCCCTGAGCTCAATCCCCAGTATCACCAAAAACAAAACCACCCCCCACAAAAAACCTCAAAATCCCCAAACCAAAAAATAAAGTAAAACAACCCTGAACCTTGAATGGACAGAATTAGGGGAATAACTAACGAGATGATACACAGCTATGCCGTGCATATGTTATATAGCTATTAAAGTGGTGTTTTCAGATATTTAAGCACATAAAAGTATACAGAATAAAGAGGGAAAAGTAGGGTAAGAACTGCATGTATATTTTGATGCCAACTTTGCTTAGCATTATATATATATACATATATATGAAAAAATGACTAGTAGGAAAATAAAAATATTTATTATAGTTATATCTGAGTAGTGAAATTATGGGTGATGGCTTTTTTATACTTTTTTGTATCTTTTAAATATTTTAAAGGGCATATATTATTAAAATTAATACGTATCATACCTCAAATTCTGTTGAATAAATGAGTTAAATAAACAGGTGACTGTCTCATGAATTGCACTCTGTCCCCTCAGTGGTGCTCCTGGTTGCTCAGCCTGACCCTACTTCAATTTGTGTTTTCTCTTTTGCCCCCTTCCACACAGGTGTACATACACACCCACGACCACACACGTGTGCACACATCCACCCTCCATTTTCAGTCTTTCTTGCCTGAGTGCAAGTTTCAGAAGATGTGGCACGTCTTTTAAGGAAATCCGTGTCTTTCATTTGCGCTTAGGCTTGTTGGTGCTAGCACTGGGCAAGGACTTTTTCTGGTCGGGATCTGTCTATGCCCCTAAAATTACACCAGTAGAGGGCCGTCTACTCTGTGGGTTGCCTGCTAGGAGCAGCCTGCCTGAAAACTGACCCATCTGGGAAGATACCAAGAAGTCTGCCTGGGAGGTGGGGTGGGGGAGGGGGTGGGGGGAGGACATTTGGAGGCAAGACAGAAAGGAGAGAGGGATAAAATCGCAACTGGGTTTATTAGAGATGATTCCTTTGGTAAAGTTGCACTTGAAAGTGTAAAGTGTATCGCCTTCAAAAGAAATACAACTGGATCTGTCAGAGGTTCTGTGGAGGTGAAGTGCACCTGAACCCTTGTTTATCTCTCAGCGCTGTTCAGGAACTAGAATCCTGCTGTAACGATGAGGCAGTTGCTCGGGAAAGGCTCGGTAAAGGCTGCTTTCCTTTAATGAAGCCCAACAATCCACAAAACTAAAATGTGCACGTAAGCTTCCAACATGCAGGATTACATAATTTTAAAAAAAATAAGGCTATTGCCGTCCCCACTCTCACTCATCAGAGGGAACTGCTGTTAAAAGTCTGCTGGATTTTCCCCAGACTTCTCCACTTTGCCTCTGTATATACACGAAGTGTATGCATACTTACACACAGTTATAAACATAGTGAGTAAAAATTGAATGAAAGTATAAATATTGGTTTTTTTACAAACGTGGTATTGCCTCATGGACCTATTTTTCGTGTCACTATATATAGGCTTGCCTCATTTTTTTTTTAGCTGCTGCATGGCATGTGCTATGTGAATGTTTCTGATTTATTTAACCAACCCCCTCATGATTGGACATTTAATTTAGTTCCAGTCTTTTGTAGCTACATGCAATGTTGAAATAAGCATCCCTGTACATATACTATAGAATCGACTTAAGGAAAAATCTCCTTTCCATCAGCTGTGCATTATCTAACCATTTGCAATTAGTTTCCTGGGCTCTGGAGAACAGTTTTTAGTGGCTATGCCAAATGTTCTGTAGAATCCCAAATGGTCCAAGGCATCCTTTCCAATTAAGTTGCAGTCTACTACACACTGCATTTTAAATTACATTATGCTTTAATGGCAGGGCAGTGTCTTACATTATTGATACAGTGTTATAATGTTCTATCTTAGTATTAATGCCCTGGACTTGAATGAGCATGCACAGAGTGGGCAGCCAGAGACTTCTGGCCCATATCAGCCCAACCTAGGGTAAAGCAAGCACGTGTTCATCCTCCTCCAGCTTCACCCAGCATCTTCCCACTACCTCTGGAAGGAAGGCTTAACTACAGATGAGACACTTCATTATCACCTGAGATTTGAGGAACAGAAGGGGAGCGCCTATATTAACATCTGAATTGGTGAGGGCTGCTTTTGGGCCCCTCATATCCTGCCTGTCTCCTCTTACCCTGAGGCTCATTGTCTGCAACACACTTCCTGGCTGCTGGCAGCCCCTTCCTTTGCTATCCTCCTAGGTGGTGACCTCCTTAGCCAACGCTCGCCCCCCTCTCCCATCAAAACACGTCTCATTTTAGAACTCTCACCTGCTAGTGTTGATTTGGGTACCAGAAAGTGCTTTGGGTTTGGAATCAGAACACCACTTTCTAGCCCTAGCCCTCTGATCAAATCAGATTCTCTGAGCCTCCATTTTAGCATCTGCAAAATGGACAGAATGGTAATATCTTTTTAAAAAGGCTGATGTGAAGATGAATTGAGATGACATGTAAGAAAATATGTTGAATGCCAGGAAAAACATTGATCATCAGGTTATGAATTATTTTTTCCATATAAACCAGTTTTATTTTATTGATTTCTGGAGATGACAATGTTAGAGAAGTGCTTACCTGTGACAAAAAGGCCAGGTAGTGGGAAAGCTCTTTTGAGGTGGAGAAACATTTCCAATCCTTCCAACCCACATATATAGGGCTTGATGGTATCATTAAGACAGAAGGCTGGCCAGAATCACCACGGGCAAAAGCTTCAGAATGTCACTGTTGTTCTTTGCTATCTCCAGGGGAAAGGAAGATCCTTCAGAAGTGGGCAGGACAGCGAGGATTTTTGTGGGCTGGCCTAAGGCTCTGTCCTCCCTGGGGAGATGTGTGCTAGCAACTGTTTGGTGTATTTTTAAAGGTCAGAGAGGCTTTGGCTCTATAGGATGGAGTGGCCGTGACACCTGATTAATGTCTATGCAGTACTTTCCAGAATGAAATTTAATCAGCAGAATGATTGCAGCAAGCAGCTGCCTGGAGGAAAATGATCCTGTTCTAATGGTGGCGTGTTTGATGTGTTGGCATTGTAGTAGGGCACGTACATTATTAGTCCAGCCCAAGGGGCCCCAACTAGGACACTGGATCGACTAGGAAGGAAATGCAGTGAAAAGCAGCAGCCGCTTCACGGCCCTGCATAGGGTCGTCACTCAGACTGTCAGTTCTTTCCTACTCCAAGAAGCTTCTCTGTCAGCCTCTTTCCCACCCCCAGGGTCTTCCGTGTCAGCTCTGTTAACCCCCTCCTATCATTATCGGTTCACTGAGGCCCCTCAGGCCCATGGCTCTTAGTGTTCGCCCCTCACGCAGGCCTCAAGGCCGCCACTGACAGCTTCCTCCCCACACTGACGTGAGCACACACGCACATCTCTCTCCTCTCCCTGCGTAGGTGTTCTCAAGGCTCAAATAAAATGAAAACCAGCCTTGTCTCTGGGTCTAATTAACCCTTCATAGAGTATTTTTCTTTCTGAAGCACAGTGGTTGTCACGTGGAGTCGCAGAAATTCTGTAGGCAGTATGATGCTCTCTCAATGCAACAGAGACTATAGGACTGACATGTCCTTCTACTCAAATGACATCAGGTGCTTTTCATGCAAACGCAAGCTGAGTATGTTGGGCCTCCCTCGCTGGGACCTGTGGCATGAAGTGCTTTCTTAGTGGTAGAGATAGGATGGATGAGCTGGTCAAAACTTCTTGTTTCCCTAGTTTGAAAAATTTCCACTGAATTTCTCCAGAGAGACCACAGGGGTCTTACTCAGGATGAGGCAAGAGCTCAGAATGGATCCAAAATGGACAGCTTCAACAGTTCTCTCTAAACCCTATTCTTCCGTATGCAATTGAGAATATTTTGCAAATCCTAAACATTGCCACAGGGCCCTATATGTGAAACAAATCTATAATCAGAAAAAAACATACACCAGACTAGTGTTTTAGCCATATTAAATTGTGTTTATGATCTGGGGAGGACGCTAGAAGTACAATTGGACCAGAGAGGAGAGAGATGGCATTGCAAGTTAAAAAATACCATGAAGAGTATAGAATAAACCTGGGGCCTATAAATAAATAAAATCCAGATCATGCTGTCAAGGAGTTTGCAGTGAAGTGGGGGATGATTTATAAAAAGATAATTTTTGTACAAAAATTAAATGCAATGGCAAAGGTATGTGCTGGCTACTGAAAGAAGACTGAGAGGCAAGGAGGAATGGGGAAGTGGTACCTGCCTTACATATTAAAATACTTACTCACCTGTTCATTCCCTAGGAAGTAAGTCCTGTGATACTGGAAACTTTTTTTCATTCATTGGTGCATGCCTAAGCCTGGAACAGTACCAGCAATATCGTAGGAGCTCAATACATCTTTGTTGAATGAATGAGTATATGCCTACTATGCACGAAGTATTGGGATGCATGGGAGAGATGTGATAAGCATGGGGAAGTCAAGGAGGGTTTTTACAAGTCTGTCTTGAGCAACTGTTCAGAACATAGTGCCATTTACTGAAATGTACAGGTGCCTAAGGTTGGAGATGGGGGCAATTTTGGGGTCTAAATCATCAAAGAATTTTCCTGGGTCATGTTAGGTTTGAAATACTTGTGGGCATAGTAATGAAAAGGTCATGCAGGCAGTTGGATTTCTGGGTTTGGAATTTTGAGAAGCCAGCTGACTCACATATATAGATCTGTTATTAACATAAGAGAAAAACTTTATAGGGTTGGATAAGATCACTGAAGGAGAAGGTGGGGAGAAGAAAGAGTAGACCCACGGCCAAGCCCTAGGGACTAGCATAATTCTGGGGCTCAGTAGCATGCACAGCAGAGACTGAAACAGCCATGAATAGAAGAACCAAGAGAACCTGACGTTGTGGAAGACAAGAGAATGTCACGAAGAGGGTGAATAGATTGGAGGCTTTTGTAGGTAAATGGAGGCAACCTGAGACAATCATGCTCAGTGATGTGAGTCAGATGCAGAAGGTTAAATATCGCATGGTTTCTCTAACATGGGGAGCCCAAATATAGGCATTCTATAGAATCAAATGGGGGTGATAGTGGGAGTTGGGGGGGATGAAGTAGATCTAGGAGGGCCAAAAGGGGGTAGTGGGACGGATTGTAATGTTGGTGCAATATATATGTGCACAAAATACTCAAGCTCAATGTAAACATTGTGTATCACATATATATTAATAAAAATGGGAAAAGGAGTGAATATTCAACTAAGCTGAATGATCCTGTGAGAGTGAGTTAGGTAAAAGCTGCAACGTGTCTGTTCAATTTGCTAAGGAAGCTAATTGGTAACCTCGATAAGAGCAGTTTCAGTGGAGTGCTGGGAAGCAAAAGACCTAATTTCATTGCGGCAAAAAGTGAATGTAAATGGAGGAGAGGAAATACATGTAGAATTTTTTCAAAAATTTGCCCATGAAGGAGAACAGAGAAATGAAACAGTGGTGGTGAAAGAATGAGGAACACAAGGACAAGGCATTTCAGTCAGAAAAGAAGATGTAATCAAAGGCACAGAGGCTACAAATTTTATGCAGTTAAAGGAACAACAAAAATGTCAGTACAAATGGAGTGCAGAGTTCAAGGCAGATGATGCTAAATACTAAAGCCAAACAAGAGAGATCATGGAGAGACTCCTGTGCCAAAATAAGGCACTTGGACCATATCCTTTATGTATATATATATTTTTTGATGTAATCTTAATTTTACTTCCCTGTCCCCTCCCTGCCCTCTCATGTCTCCCCATCCCCAGCCTCCCTTTCTCATCTCCATAAAGTCTGCCTTTCTGTCTCATTTCATCTATTATTTTACTCTTTAAATTATTTATATTTTGGGTCTTTCATTTAAGAGAAAGCACATGATATTTAGCCTTCTGTGTCTAATATATTTTACTTAGCTTTGTAGTCTCAAGGTGCATGCGTTTGTCTATGAATGACTCAAATTTTTCTTCTTTATGACAGAGTAGGACTCCATTGTGTGTATATTCCACATTCTCTTTATCCATTCATCTAGACATCGAGGCTGCTTCCAGGATTTAGCTGTTATGAGTTGGGTCGTTACAAACGTGGGTATGTGTGCATCACTGTAATATGATGTCTTTAATTTGGGGGGGGCGGGGGGAGATAACCAGAAGAGGTATAACTGGATCAAATGGAATTCTTTTAGTTTTGGTGGAATCTCTATGCTGATATCCACGGTGGTTGTGCTAGTTTATACTCCCGCCAATAATGCAGATATGTTCTTTCCCCTCCCCCCATAATTTTGCCAGACTTTGCTATTTTTTGAGTTCTTGGTGATTGCCATTATAACTGGAGTAAGATGGAACATAGTGTTGTTTTGATTTGCATTTTTCTAATAGTCAAAGATGCTGAACATTTTTTGTACACTACATGACTACTTGTTTTTTATTCTTTTGAAGAAGTATCTATTCATTTCAATTGCTCATTTTTTATTGTTTTTTTTCATTTTGGGAAGTCTAATTTTTTGAGTTCTTTATGTAGTATAGATGCTAGTGCTCTGCCCAAGGATCAGCTGGTCAAGCTTTCTTTTTTCATTCTGTAGATTATCTTTTTACTCTGATGATTGTTTACTTTGCTATATAGAAGCTTTTAAACTTGATATAGTCACACTTACGCCAGTCTGTATTGCAATGGTGAGATGTTGAGGACTTTTTTTTGAGAGGTATTTTCTATAAAGAATCGTCTGGAAGCTACATAAAGAATGAATTAAAATTAAGGGCAAGGGAGGCAAGAAAATCAGAAGGTTGTTGTAATGATCCAGATAAAAAATCATGGTATCTTGGACTAGATTAATGGTAGTGGGATTAGAATTGAGAAAAACATGTAGAAGGTAAAATTCTCAAGACCTAGTATTGAGAATAAAAGAGCAAATACCTCTCTCTGAATACTAGCATAAATGACTGTGGGTGGTGGTACTGTTTACTGACAGGGAAGATCAAGTTTAGGATTGCATGAAAAATTAATTAATTAGTTTAATTTTAGGGTTTAAATTACATTTTATATATAATTTTGGGTATAATCTACGTACTATAACATTAAAATCATTTAATAAGTGTATAATTCAGCAGAATTTAGTATAGCAACAAAGCAGTAACAATTGTGCAGCTTTGTCTCTCCCAAAAGACACATTATCCCATGAGTAATCAGCCTTTGGCAGCTACTAATCTATAGGATGTCCCAAAAGTTGGTTAATTTCCCCTATGTATGGCAACTTTTGGGACATCCTGTATACTAAATTTAGTATTTGTAGATTTTTCTCATAGTATTAGTTTTACTTGAAATATTATAACAACTTTATCTTGAGCAAATCAATTTTATATGATATTTTATATTTTTAGTACTTTATGTATGGTGACCTTTGAGACACCCTGCACTTTTTGTTACTATGAATTTTCCAACTGTCTTAGTTACTTATTCACTGCTGGGACAGAATACCTGCCCTCCGCAAATTAAGGGAGGAAAGTTTTAGTTTTAGCTTAGTTTCAGAAGGTCTCAGTCCATTCATAGGCAGCTGGCAATGATGGAAACACTGGGCAGAGTCCTGGCTGGAGAAAGGTGTTCACTGCATAACAGACAGGAAGCCAAGTAGGCACAGAAGGAAAGAGCTAGCATATATCTTCCAAATCACGTCCCAGGGATCTGCCCTTTCTGGTCCAGCCTCAGAATTCTGCCCCTTTTGGGTCAAGCCCCAGGGATCCACCACTCTGGCTTAAGCCACACTGTTCCACTCCCCACCCCAACTGAGCAGGCTCCACCTCTTAACAGTACATGGTATCGTGGGTATTCCACAACATCCAAATACATGAGGCTTTTGAGGGATATTCCAGATCCCATGAACATTTCAAAAAATGGAATTATACAATTTGTGGCCTGTTTTGTTTTTGTTTTTGAGACAGGGTCCTGCTCTGTAGCCCAGGCTGGTCTTGAGCTCATTGTGTAGCCCAGACTGGCCTCGAACAATCCATCTGCCTCAGCCTCCCGAACGCTGGGAGTATAGGCATGCGCCACCATATCCAGCTTTATATGCTACTGGGGAATCGTACTCAGGGCCTTGTGCTTGCAAGGCAAGCACTTGAACTGCTGTGCCATACCTCCAGCCCCTATGTGGCCTTTTATTTTTGGCTTGATTTCATGGTTCATCCATGTGGCATGTGTCACTACTTAATGCATTTTTATAGCTGAATAATATTCCATTGTGTGGGCATATCACACTTTGTTTTTTCCATTTGTTGATTGGTAGATGTTTGGGTTGTTTCTACCTTTTGGCTATTATAAATAGCACTGATATGAACATTCATTTACAAGTTTTTAATGTAGAAATATATTTTCAGTTCTCTTGGATATACCTAGCAGTGGAATAGCTATGAAATATTATGTCATAATTAACATTTTGAGAAACTCCCAAACTGATTTATGAAGTGACTCTACTAATTCACATTCATTCCAGCAGTGTATGATGTTCTGATTTCTACACATTCTCTCTAGCGCTTAGTATGTCTTTATTACTATATTCATCTAAATGGGTGTGAAGAGATATATTATTGTAGTTTTAATCTGCATGCCCTTAGTGTTATGGTTATTTCTTATGTGTCTGCTTCATTGAATTGATAAAAAATTTTTCTGAGTGTGTCTGTTGGAGTGTTTCTGGAAGATATTTTAGTATTTGAATCAGTAGCCTGAATAAAAAATATCCACCCTCACCAATATGGAAGGTATCATCCAATGCATTGAGGGCCCAAACAGAATGAAAATGTGGAAGAGGTACCAGTTCACTGTCTCTGTAGGTACAGGAGGGACATTCCTTTTCTCTTGCTCTGGGACATTAGCATTCCTGGTTCTCAGGCCATGGGCGTAGACTGAATCACACCACTGGCTTCCACTGGCTTCTCTAGATTTCAGATGGCAAAATGTGAAATTTCTGGGCCTGCTATAAGCATTTGAGACAGTTCCTTTAGTTAACTTCTGTCAGGGAGATAGACTCTGTCCCTTATCAGATAATGATTTCCAATTTTTTTTCTTTCATGTTCTTCTTTGTCAGTGTTTACGCTCTTCATGATGCCCTTTCAAGCACTTTTCAGTTTAGGAAAAATCCAAATTATCTTTTTTTTTTTTTTTTGTCACTTAGACCTGTGGTGTTAAATCTAAAAATTCATTGTCTAGCCCGTAAGTGTCCAACCTTTTGGCTTTCTTAGGCCACACTGAGTGAACAGAAATCGTCTTGGGCTACATATAAAATATCTAACATAGTTAGCACAATAAAACTACAAAAAATGCAAAAAAACTTGCTAATGTTTACAAATTTTTATTGGGCCACAATCAAAGCCATCATGGGCCAGTTGCAGCCTGTAGGCCATGAGTTGGACAAGCCTGTCAAACACACAGATTTGTATCTATGGTTTCACTTAGATCTTTGTTGTATTTTGAGTTAATTTATGTAGATTTTATAAGGAAGGAGTCTGTCCTGGTTTGGATCTGGAGTAGCCTCATGTTCCTGTGGATACTGTGGGAGGTAGGGCCCAGCTGGAAGGGGCAGGTGCTTGGGCTTGACCTGGAGGAGTGTGTGGTGGTTCCGCCCCTCCTCCCAGTCAGTCTCTCTCTGTACCACCCTGTTGTGAGGACCACTGCCCCCAGGATCTCTGGTTCCAACTCTAGCTGCAGCCCCACCATTTTTCAGCCGCCCACACTTGAACAGACTGAGACCTTCTGAAACTGTAAGCTACAACAAATCTTTTCTCCCTAAGTTATGGATGTTGGGTATTGAGTCACAGCAATGAAAAAGTAACTAAGACAGAATCCAACTTCTTTTTAATTAATTAATTTATTTATTTTTATTTTGCCATACTGAGTTTGCCCTCTCCACACCACTTTTTTTGGAGTAGGATCACACTGTCACTAAGTCACTCAGACTAGGCTCCAACTTCCAGCCCTCCTACCTCATTCCCTCAGAGTTCTGGGATTATAGGTGCATTACTAGGCCACCTCCCAACTTCATTCTTTTGCTATGCATATCTAGTTATTTCAAAGCCACTAGTTGAAAACACTTCTTTCTCATCACTGAATGATCCTTGCACACTTGTCAAAATTGGGTGATTATAAATGTGAGTTTTGTTTCTGGATTCTTAATTCTACCTCATTGATCTAAATATCTATCACAGGTATCAAACAGTTTTGATTATTATATATTTGTAGTTAAGTTTTGAAATTTATATGTGAATTATTTACCTTTGCTCTTTTTCAAGATTATTTTGGTAATCTTAGGTCCCTTACATTTCCATATGAAGTTTAGAATGGGTTTGTCGTTTTTTGCAAAGAAAAATGGCAGCTTGCACCGGTTCTTTAGATCAGTTTGGGTACTATTGCTGTCTTGATAATATTTTCTTCCAATACATGAATATGGGATGACTTTCCATTTATTTAGATCTTTTATTCACTGGTGGTATGTGATTATCAGTATACAAGTAATAAAATTTTTTGTAAATTTGTTGCTTAATACGTTATTCTCTTTAAATACATTTACAAATGCAATTAGTTTCTAAGTTTTATTTTCAGAAGGTTCATTGCAAGTGTATAGGTGTACAATTTTTATCTATTTTCTATTATCATATGATTATATTGAACTCATTTATTGGCTTTCATAATTTCTTCATTGCTTCTATAAGATTTTGTAGATATAAGGCCATGTCAGTCACGAAGAGGCTAGTTTTACTTCTTCCTTTCCAATGTGAATACCTTTTATTTATTTTTGTTGCCTAATTACCTCGCTAGGACCTCCAGTAGAACCCTGCATAGGAATGATGAGAGTGGACACCCTTGTCTTGTTCTTGATATCATAGAAAAAAGTTCTTAGTCTTTTACCAGTAAGTATGATGCTAACTTGTTTTAGAGGTGTAGGTGCCCCTTTGTACCTTTTCTGGTTAAGGAGGCACACTTCTATTCCTAGTTTGTTCAGTTTTTTTAAAAACATAATAGGATGTTGAGTTTTATCAAATGCTTATCTTGTACTTATTGAGATGATTATATTATTTTTCTTTATCCTATTAATACGTTATACTGGTTAATCTTTTTGTATGGTGAATCAACTTTGCATTTCCTGGGATAAGTACCACTTGATAATGGGGTATGATACTTTGTATATATTATTGAGTTTGTTTACTAGTATTTTGTTGAAGATTTTGCTTAATACATACAAAACACATTAGTGAATTGCTTTATTTTGATGATTTCTCTGTTTTTAGCATCAGGATAATACTTTCCTCTTAGAATATGTGTTCCTTCCTCATATTTTTTGAAAGAGTTTATAGACATTTGGTATTTATTTTGTAAATGCTTGATAGAATTTACCAGTGAAGCTATCTGGTCTTGGTATCTTTTGCATGGGAAATATCTCATTAGTGACTTAATCACTAAATTTGCATAGGTGTACAAAAACGTGGTCAAAATATGCAGCATTTAAGTAAAAAATGTATTGCAGGAAGAGATACGTTGTCGTGAATCCTTCTCAAAGTATTTCCCCTTGCTTCAAGCGCACTAAATCCATCATTCTTATCTCTTCTTGAAACAGTTTGGAAGGTTTTCTGCTCGTCCTTAATGAGATGTGATAAGACAGTGAGCACTGCTGCTGAGTGCCGTCCAACAGAAGTCATCACAGCACGTCCTCATCCACCAGTCACCAGATCTGACACGTGAGATGTCTGCCTCTTCCCCAAAGTCAGAACGACCGACCATGAAATGCAAATGTACCAAAACAGCTCAGGACACTGAGACAGCCACTACAGCTCAACTAAAGACAGCTATGAAGTGGACTTTCAGAACCCCTTAAGAAATTGGCAAGCACGATGGAAGAAATGTGTTTGAAGTGAGAGGGACTATTTTGAGGAAGATTCATGGCAATGTGTCTTTTATTGTAATTTTTTTTTTACAACAGAGTCTCACTCTGTAGCCCAGGCTGGAACTGAGCTCACTGGTGTAGCCCAAGCTGGCCTTAGACTCATGGCAATCCTCCTGCCTCCGCCTCCCAAGTGCTGGGATTTCAGGCGTGTGCCACCACGCCCTGTTTTTAGAGTGCTAGGGAATCATACTTCAGGGCCTTGCATGTGCTAGACAAGTGCTTTAACTGCAGTGCCATTCTTCTAGCTCCTTTTACTGTAATTTTAAAAATTGAAACGTTCATATATTTTTATGACACCTTTGTATTCAGGCTTTTTATTTCTCCTTTTTATATTTTCCTCATATATATATATGCAATACACAATGTTTACATTGAACTTGAATATTTTGTGTATATATATATATATAATCACATCAAAACTACAGTCTCTTCCCCTCCCCCCTTATGACCTCTTATAGCTTCCCCCTCCCGCAACTCCCACTATCATCCCCCCCTTTTTTTAACATATCACCTACCTTTCTCCTTCCCACCCTCTCACCTCCCTTTCCCTCTCTACAAAGCCACACATTTAATTTCTCCCTGAGCTGATTTTTGTAGTTTATGTCTTTCTAGAAATGTGTCAGTCCATCTCATACAGGCCATTGAGCTTGTTGGCATACAATTGTTTATAGTATGCCATTATGTATTTTTAAATTTCTGCAATATCAGTAATAGTGGCTCCTCTTTTATTACTAATTCTAGTAATTTGAGTGTTTTCTTTTTATTTCTTTATCAGCCTTGCTGAAATTTTGTCAATTTGTTTGGTTTTTTCAAAGAAATAGCATTAGTTTCATTGATTTTTTCCCCAACTGTTTTTGTGTCTATTTCTTTCTTTCTTTCTTTCTTTCTTTCTTTCTTTCTTTCTTTCTTTCTTCTTCTTCTTTTTTTTTTTGCTCTGCAATCTTTATTTCCTTTCTTACTCTTGCTTTGAATTTAGTTTGGTATATCTTCTTATTTATTTATTTGTTGACAAGGCCTCCATCTGTAGTTTAGGCTGGTCCTGAATTCACTGTGTAGTCCAGTTTGGCCTCAAACTCTCAACAATCCTCCTACCTCAGCCTCCCAAAAGCTGAGATTACAGGCATGTGCTACCACAGACCTATTATGTGGTATGGGGAATTGAATCTGGGGCCTCATGCTTCCTAGACAAATGCTCTAATCACTGTGCTCTGCCCCAAGCCTGATTTTATTTTGAATGTTGACATTTCTAATTTTAAATTTGGTATGTTGTGTTTGTGTTTTCATCCCTCTCAAACTATTGTCGAATTTTCTTGTGATTTTTTTCTTTGATGCATTATTTAGATATTTGTTGTTTAATTTCCACATATTTGTGAATATTCTAAATTTCCATCTGTTTTCTCTCTCTCTCTCTCTCTCTCTCTCTGTCTGTCTGTCTGTCTGTCTCTCTCTCTCTCTCTCTCTCTTTGTCTCTCTCTCTCTCTCTCTTTCTGGATTGAACTCAAGACATTTACGCTGAGTTAAATTTCCAGTCTTTTTTTATATTTTTGAGACAAGGTCTCACTAAGTAGCTAAATTGCCCAAGCTGGGGTCAGATTTGTGGTCGCCTGCCTCATCCTCCCAGAAAGCTGGGATTACAAGTGTGCACCACCATGCCTGGATTTCTGTTATTGATTTTTATTGTCTCCTATTGTGGTCACAGAGCACACTTTGTAGAATTTTAACCTTCTTTAATGGACTTGGTTTTTTGCCTTTGCACATGATATATTCTGGAGAATGCTATAAGTGAGCTTGGGAAGAAGATATATTTTGCTGTTGTGGGGCAGAATGTTCTATAGATGTCTGTTAGGTCCAGTTGGTTCATATTGTTGTTCAATTCTTCTCTTTCCTGATTCATCTACTTTCTAATTGTTTCCATTGATTATTGAAAGTGGTATTGATGTCTTTCACTATTATGGCTGACTTGCCTCTTTTCCCCCATACTGCTGTCAATTTTTGATTCATCTGTATTGGGAGATCTGTCTTTAGTTGTGTCTATGTTTATAATTACTATATTTTCCTAAATTATTGGCCTATTTAAAATTACAAAGTGTCCTTCTTTGTCTCTGGTAACAACTTTCGGATTAAAGTCTATTTTGTCTGATGTTGGTATGCCCCACCCCAACTCTCTCTCTTTCTTGGTTTTGTAAAAATTTTCTTTACAATGCTGGTGACTGAACCCAGACTTCACACACGCTAAGCAAACGCTTTACCGCTGAGTGCATCCGCAGCCCTCCTGCTCTCTTATGGCTATGGTTTTCATGTTATGTCCTTTATTCTCTTTACACTTACAATGTTAATTGTGTCTTTGAATCTAAATTAGATCTCTTGTAGATAGCGTATAATTGGATCAATTTTCTCTATTCTTACTGTGTCTACCTTGTGATTATCATGCTAAATTAAAGTAGTTAACAAAAGACAGAATTTATGTCTTCCATTTTGCTATTTCTTCTCGGCATTGTCTTTTTTCTCTACCAGCTCCCTCATTACTGCCTTACTGATGTTAAATGGATAGTTTCTAGTCTACTATTTTAGTTGCATTGTCATTTATTTTAATATATTTTGAGTTATGTTCATTGTGGGTCCCCTGGGTATTACAATTAACATATTGACTTTTAAAATATAGTTGGAATTAATACTAATTTCACTTCAATGTTACACAAGAACTTCACTCCAAGAATAGTGTATTTTCTTCTCCCTCCTTTAATGCTGTTATAGTTATGCAAATTGCACCTCCACGCATTGTATGTGTATCAACACAGATTGGTCATGATTGCTTTATGCAACTGTCTTATAAGCCAGAAACACAAAGGATTGTGGTGTCAGACCTATAATCATATTATGTGCTCCCTTGACATGGCAAAATTAGCCTAGCTCTAAATTCCTCTCTCCATTTGATTCTACAGATAAGGGCTTCAGACAAACAATTGTTCTCATCAGGGATCAGGCACAGTTCCTGTGTATCCGAGCAGTGACAAAGATTCCCTCATTGACCAAATTCTACTCAGAGTCCCTAAAACTCTTTGACTTTCATGTTTATCTCTACATTGTCCAATCTTAACAAAATTCCTGCTAAGTCAGTTCCCACCCTGATATCTGATCACTCTTTACATCTAATCAGGTTCATACTGTCCATCATTCCCCGACGACATCTCATCACCTCACCTTGCCTTCGGCAAGGATTTTGCAAAGCCAGCTGAGCCAGAATTTCTGTTATCCCTGCTGTTTCCTTTCAGTAACTTCTATCCACAGACCCTGACCCATCACTGCTTACAAATTCTCATTTTTTCATGCTGTATTCATAGTTAAGCCCATTCTCTTCCCCACACTGCAAGTCCCCATTGTAGTAGCCATTACACTTACCATTATAGTCCTGAATAATTTCTACCTTACCATCTTCAACAAGTGTCATTGAATATTTTTAATTTAACAGTAATAAGCTTCATTTCCCTACCAGATTGTAGCATTGTTTTAAAGGGTATTCCCATCTTCCCATGGCAAGCAGAATTCACCCTGTCCTCTTGGCACTATAGCACCTGTCTCTCACAGCTCTGGTAGCTCACTGTGTGATATCCTGTGTCCTCCTCCCTCAGGGTGTGTGTGTGTGTGTGGGGGGGTGTCTAATAAACTGTTGTTAGTGTCATCTATCCATTGTTGGGTGTTCTGTGTTCAGCTACTCCCTAAGAGGAGATACACAAACTCTTGGCATTATGAACAGAATGGATCAACCATGACCAAAAATACCTGTTAAGTTTTAATTAGGTGCTCATGGCTAAATAACTGGCTTTATGATATGACAAATGCTGCCTGGAACATAATTGATGATTGCTGCTGGACTTGTGCTTTGACTTACATGAAACTGTTGTCTCTGCCAGATGTTATCATCTCTTCCCAATCTAAATGCTCTACTCCTGGTCTGGAGATGTAGTTCAGCTGTAGTGTCCTTGCCTAGCATGGGCAAGGCCCTTGGTTCAATCTTCAGTACCACAAAACATATTGTACACTTAAAATAAAACTATTGTTTACTGACTGTATCTTGGTATAATGTAGCATTGGGTTTGGCTTTGGAGTAGCAAATAGTCTCCAAGGCTCCTGACTATAAAGACGGTACAACACCAGCAACACGACACAGTATCTTAACTACTTGGCACATGAGTGCCGCTTACCAATGATGAGACTAGAGCTCTCTAGTTTCTGTGTCTAGCCTGGTTACCATCACTGGCTGCTTGGAAAAATCATGAAAATCTTGCCTGTGATTGTATATCCCCAGGATGCAGTGAGGGTATTTCTTTGTGGAAAAAGAGACCACCACTACTCTGAGAATAATTAAGTATGGCATCTCAGTTGCCTGATAGTCACTCTTGTGCAGGCTAGAAGCATCCTTGTTTCTCTCTGTGATTCTGTTTCCCCTGCTGCTTTTTGTATGTGTTCTCCTAACTCCAAAGTACTGACTCCCAAAGGTATTGAGTCACATATCCATAGTGGCCTATGGCCCACACACTGATGATTTTTTTTAAAAGCAGAAATGAGTATTTTATACTCAGTTGCTCTTCCAATGCATAACTCCTTGCGTGGGATTTGTCTAGTGCTGCTGCTTACCAACACTCCAAAAGGCTAACAGTGAAGCAACAAGGTGTGATGAATCATCAAGGCCATAGACAAAATCACCATACTAGATGCAGACTTTGACCTCAAGAAGATTGGCTGATACTCATTGGAGGAGTAGGCAAATAGCTATTGGTGAGTCAGTCCCCAGGACCCCCTGATCCTTTCCCTGTAAACATCAAGAAACTAAAAACAGAGACTTTATATGAGTAGAAAGATACATTAGTATGAGGGAATTTTTACAGAGATAAAAGAAGGGAAAAGGGATTGCCGTGTAGGAGAAAATTTGGGGTTATGTCAGACTCTGGGCCCAGTGCTCCTCTGCTACACTGCTACTTGTGCTTCCATGAGACCAAAGAGCTCAATCTTTAGGTTTGCAGAAAAAATATAAATTAAAACTGAGGTCTACAATTTGACACAATTGGAATTCCAAAAATTACTCAAATAATTTATACAGCAAAAATACAAAAAGGCACAGATTGGCTTTTGTGTCTGTATGACATACATCCTAAATTAATGTTAACATTTGCTGAAATGTACTAATTGACAGACCTTCATAGACTTAATGCTGAGTTTCAAATTCTAGTTGTATCTGGGGACTCACTACATTTAAACAAGCTATCCCCGATAATCTTAAGGAAGTCACTGACTACAAAATAGAGGACAAATAGTTATACCTCGTCTTAACTGTCCTAATTACTATCATTATTATTTTGTCTAAATTCCCATAGTGATAGCACTCATTATGCTCAAATATCCTGCAGTGGGCATAGACACTCCTTCCCAAAGATTAACAAACCAAAGTCACATGAGTACAAGTCAAAGTTGAGTCTTTAGCCCTCATAATTTAGCTCAACTAAATGAGATGCCATAGATTCTTCAGTCAAAATACTTAAAATGGCACAATGTAACTTAAAACAGGCCCTTTAAGTGTTCAAACTTTATGAGACCTAATTCCTGGAGATGTGATGATTCCACTGTTCTTCCATTTAACTTCCCAATTTGACCCGTGCTTAAACCTAAAGAGAATGAATGATCCTTCACAGTAGGTAACTACAGCCTCAGTGCTGTCGCATCGTCCATTAAGATGCTCATACTCAATACCCTCAATTGATGGAATTACTGACTCCATCTAGTCAGCAACTGGTAAATATTTTGCTACTATTTATTTGGCTAATACATTCTGTTCAGTGTCTATTTCAACAACCTCTTGGTTGCAGTTTGTCTTGGCCTCCGAAAGAGCATAATATGCTTTCATTAGGCCTTACCATTGCACATTGTTTTTGCAGACAAGATTCTAACTGCATTCACCTTTCTCTAAGGACAGTGAATGACATTGCGTTGATGACATTCACTCTGGAAGACTAACTTAACACATTTGTAAAGAATATACAGATAGAGGCCCCATCACTAAGTTTAAATTTCTGAAAATTCTTTGGCAAACCAAGGGCCACTCCATCCCTGACACTGTCTAGAAACTCTATTGATCCCATCAACACTCACAGTGTTTGCGCAAATCTAATAACTTTTAGTGCTTTTTGAATCCCAGAAACAATACATTTCTCATTTTAAAATCTTAATCAATCTCACTGATGCTTTTGCTTGCAGTGATGGTTAGGGTGGAGTGTCAATTTGATTAGCTTTGGAGACCACCCAGAGGATTAATAAGGCACATTTGGGTGTGTCTGGGTGGGTCATACAGTTGTGACTTTGAGGACTCTCTAGTCCCTGGCCCCTTCCTCCCTGTCGTGGTTTTCATGCTCTGTTTCTCAGTCACCATGAACCAAGCATCTTTGCTTCCCATGGTCTCTGCTGTGATGTTTCTGCCTTGAAGCCAGCTGAACAAGTACTCAGTCCCCGGAAACCTTGAGCCAAATCAAACATCTTATTTAAATTGTATGTGACAGGTATTGCGTCTCAGATATGGGGAAACTGAGTACTATATTTGTCAATCACCTACCTTGAATGGAATCTTCCGGTACCAACAGAAAAAAAAAATCCCCTGTAGAATCTGTCCAAATTGCAATCAACAGTGACTTCTGTTACTGCCTTCAGAGACTCCTTAACCATGGAGCTGCAAGCACCATTCAGATGTCCTGGACTCTCTGGGCCACCTGTTATAACCTCAAGTTGTCCATAGGCTCTGACACAGGAGGCGTCTCTTCCTTCTCAGCCCTATACCATACGCTATAAAGGAAGTAATTCAATAAGAATTCCAACGTCTCAAAGCCCCTGCACCTGTGACATTCTATACCCAGCTGACTACTATGTCCTGCGTCATGGAAGCAGCATCCCACCAGCATAACACAGCCACTGAGGCCTCCTTGCTACAGAATGGAGCTAAATGCGAGTATTCTAGTAGATCTCATCTGTAGGTGGGACTGTCCTCTCCATCCTTACTCACTTGCCAGATACCACAAAGTACCCCAGGCCCTTGGGTTCCTGGGGACCCCCTTAGAGGCAGCTGCTTGATCAATAATTTTATGCATTTATGGATAATAAAAAGGTTATGTTTATACATTTATGGCAGTATATCACCAATATATGATGGGGTTCATTGGAATGTTGCTGCTTAAATATTGTAACCAGTGATTTCATAAAAGGATTTGACCAAGAGTCAACACCATTGGCCACACTTCAGAGAGTCGTCTCAACATTGGATGCCCTGGCCAACAAATGGTGTTATCAGCACATTTTTATGAACTTTTGGACCATTGTCTTAAAGTTTTCTCCTTTAGGATAAAGAATGCTGGAAATTTCTCGCCTCGAGGATACTCAAAATATAAATCAAGATCACTCATGTCTCTACAAATAGTAAGGCCACAACATATGGATTTATCAAGACACTTCTTATCACTTTGAAGAGTTCCAGACGTTATGATAGTGGCAAAGACCCTTATTTCACTTCTTAGAACACATAATGTTAACCTTTTGAAGAAGGCATTCAGTGGAACTTCCACCTCCCTTACAGACCCCAGGCAGCTGGTTTAATTGAAGGCATAATGGGCTCCTCAGAGAACTCTTATTTAAGTTGCAAACTGACAAATAGACCCCCCACTGAGCATCACTATTGCCATAGGCATTTGATTAGTCTAAATTCATGCCCTCCTGGGGATACCCATTCCTTGTGCCAATGCCACACAATTCTCTCAAATGCCATTATTGGTCACAAAGCAGGGCACCTCTAATGTTCAGGGATTTTGATGACCACCTCACCGTGTGGCCTTCTTCCTTTTGGTCACATGCCTACTTCACTTCACTTCCTAGAAAAACGCTTCTTCCACTCTCGAAAGTGTCAGTCATTAAAGAGATTTAAGTTAATGTCAAAGCATCCATTGTGTTTTAAGTCCTAAAATTAAACATTAGTTGCTTCTTTGACATCTGGAGAAATCCGGATTGTCTCAAACAGCCTAACCACTAGTGCACTTCCCACTCTGTTCCTGTAGGTAAGGTCCCTTGGCCCAAACAAACAAACTTATAGGACCCAGACACAGTTTGGGCTTATCCCTAAGTAGTAGGTATCTGTACCTGCCAGCCCACGGAATTGTTCAAACAAGTCAATCACATTCTTTTGTGGAAGACAAAGGTCACATAAACCTGTTGATACTACAAAATTTGCTTCCCACAAGCTCTGTGTGTTCATTCTATTCACAGATATAACTCTCTTGTGTCCCTATGTGATATGTGGTGTCTTTCTCTCCAGGTGATAAGTGGATATGATGAATAAACTGCTGCCAATCTCATATATCCAAGATTAGGTGTCGTTTGTTCAGTCATCTCCATAAGTCTAGGCTGTGAATTCATCTCTCACCAATGGAGTGAAGAGGAAATGATCAAAGTAAAGAGTAACAAAGAAAAATGCAATTATATTGCCTTTTATATTTAATTATATACAGTTAGATTTACTGGTTTATCTGCTTCTTCTTGTGGGTTGAAGTTATTGTCTACTGTCCTTTTATTTCAGTCTGAAAATTCCTACTTTAGTATTTCTTGTAGGGCAGGTCTGCTAGCAACACATTTTTTCAATTATTATTTGTCCGGGAATGTCTTAATTTCTTTTTAATTTTAGTAATTTCACTGGACATAAAATTCCTAGTCTATAGTCTTTTTATTTCAATAATTTAAATACATTATTTTATTGACTTCTGGCCTCTATGGATTCTGAAAATAAATCAGCTGTTAACTTTTTTAAAGAACACTTGTATCTTGTGACTGAATTTTTCTCTTGCTAATTCCAAAATTTTCTTTGTTTTTTGATTTTTGATTATGACATGTCTAGGTATATAACACAAATTTATATTAGAGTGTATTTCATTTCTTGGATATGTAGACTCATGTTACTTTAATTAAACTCAAGACTTTTTATTACATTTCTTCAAGTATATCCCCCCAGTTCCTTTCCTGTGCCTTCCATTGTGTTTGTGTTGGTGTGCTTGGTTGTATCCCATGGGTGTCTGAGTTTCGTTTCATTTTTTTCGTCTTAGTCTCAACTATCCTCTCTTTAAGTTCACTGATCTAGCCAGGCCTGGTGACACATGCCTGACATCCCAGAACACTGGAAAGTTAAAGCAGGATGATCATAAGTTCAAGCTCAGCCTGGGGAATTTAGCTACCTGTTGAAGACCTTAGGTTCAATCCTCAGCACAGACGAAAAGTTTGCTTGTTCTTTCTTCTGCTGTCAGGTTCCTCTAGTTTCAATTCCATACTTTCTATTTCTTTTTTAAAAAATAATTCCTGTCTCCTTATTGATAACCATGGCAGTGTTTTTGTTTTTGTTTTGCAAAGACTGGTTTAGCCAAATATCCCTCAATGGGAAAAAAAAATGTATGTACGTATGTATGTATGTATGTATGTATGTATTTAAATACTACTCAGCAATAAAGGGCTATGAGCTATTCATACTGACAACAACTACATAAACATCCAGAGAATTCTGCTGAGTGATAAAAGTCCATCCTAAAAGATTACATATGCTATTATTGCATTTTATATAACTTTTTGAAAATGAGATCATAATGGAAATAGGATATTGGTGGTTTTCAAAGACTAGAGACAGTGGGAGAGGCAGAAAGAATGTGGGTATGGTTATAGGACAACACAAGCCAGCCATAGTGGCACATTCTTGTAGTTACAGTACTCTGGAAGGCTGAAGCAGGAGAATTGCAAGTTCAAGCCTAACCTGGGCAACTTAGCGACTTAGAGAGACTCTAAAAATCAAAAACAAAAATGAACTAGGAATGTAGCTCAGTGTTAAGGTCCTGGCTTGAATCACCAGTACTGAAAACAAAAGGCTCAAGATGAGAAATCCTTGTAATATCGGAACTACTTATTTTTTTGACTGTGGTGGTAGGTAGCTCCATGAGCCCACTCAGGTGTAAAATTGTATAGAATGTAATATGTACACACAGACACATATACAAAATCAATTAAAATTAGGGAAAGCCGAGTAAGACCAGTGGATTATATCAACATCAGTATCCTGGTTGTAATATATTACTTACCATCTTTGTAAAATGTTACTATTGAGAAATTAAGAAAAGTGCATACATATACCTTTGTACATCTTTTATAACTATAAGTAAATCTACAATTATATCACAAGGTTTTAATTTAAAAAAGATAGCAAGAGAGAAATGGTACGGCCTCTACTAAGGAAAGCGTCAGCAGACTTTCAGTATCAGCAACGAAAATCAGAAGACAGTGCAATAATATCCTCTAAAGGATATTAAATTCTGAATTGATACCCAGGAAAACTATTTTGTGTCACAATGGTAGAAAAAGGCACTTTCATATAAATAAATGCAGAATTTAGTAGAGAGAAATTTGTAAAAGATGCCCTTTAAGACCATAATTAACCAAAAAGACACATGCATACCCATGCTTATAACAGCACAATTCATAATAGCCAAATCCTGGAAGCAACCTACCTGCCCATCAATAGAGGAATGTTTAAAGACGACGTGGTATATACAGTGGAATATTATGCAGCCATAAGAAGACAGATATGAAGCTTTTGAATGAAAATGGGGCCACCGTGAGTCAGTGATCCTTAGTGAAATGGACCAAACATACAAGAAAGAATTACTTTAATGTTATGATATATATGTGCACAAAATACCCAAGCTCAATATAACCATTGTATATAAACCATGTTTATATAACCATTGTATAGATAACCATTGTTTATGTTTTGTATAACATACACATTGATAAAATGAGAAAAAAAGAACGTAATTGAGCTCTGGGCATGATAGTACATGCTTGCCATCCCAGTACTCGGGGGGCTGAGATGAGAAGATTGCCATGAGATCAGGGCCAGTTTGAACTACATAATAAGATCCTGTCTCAAAAAAAGGAAAGAAAATAAACTGACGTCAGAAAAGTCAAGAAGGTGTAGAAAGGGCAAGAACGAACAGTAAAACAGATTTGTTAAACATGTGATTAAATCTACACAAACTAAAACAATAATGTCTAACTACTATTGTGCAAAAAATGTATAATGAAAATATGAGGCAATAATTTGTTTATAGGAATACTTACTTGGAGGTAAAGAAGTATCATGTCTGCCACTCAATTTCAAATGCTTCTGAAAAATGTCTCAAAATTAACATTTGGAAATTCTCTGTGTTAAAGCATGTAGACACATGCTTGGTACTTTTCCGTAAGTCTGATATCATTGCAAAATAAAAAGTTAAAGGAAACTTCTTAGGAATAAATCTACTAGAAGACTTAAAATCCTTTTCTGGAAAGCTGTAATGTTTACCAAGAGACACAAGTGGTCAACACGGAGGAGATCAACATTGTGCAAGCTGGAGCCATAAAGCTGCTCAGATCCCTCAAAAACAGACTCAGCACAGCATACATCAAAATTTTGTGTGTGATAATTAAAAGCTAATTTTAAAAAGCACATGAAATTGTGGGGGAGAATAGACACTTTTGAAGAAACAGAATGAAGTGAGAGCGATTGTTTTGCCAAATAAAAGGCATATTATAAAGCTTCAGTAAACATGACAATATGATATAGTACAGATAAGACAGATGGAATAGAAAGACCTGAAACAAATTCATAACTACATGGAGACTTGACTTATGGCAGATATTGAGCTGCCGAAACATGGAGAGGATTGTATGTCATTTTGAAACCTTTGACAAAAAGATGCCAAAATGGAGTGAGAAATGCAAGAAACTTATCCGAAGCGGGTATTGCTTGTGTTACCTAGAAGGGGTATGCCTGACACTTACTTCAGTTAATACTGAAACGTCAATTACACACAGATTATAAATCTAAATTTGAAGAGGAAATTTATGCTTTTAAAATATAAACAATTATGTTCATAAACTTAGGATGGTGAAGATGTATTAAATACTTCACAAGACCATTTACCATGAAGGAAAAATATTGATATCTTTGACGCTGAACAATCAATTCTTCAAAAGAAAAAAGCCACCATTTTCAGTGTTAGAACGTTTTGATCACCTCAAAATAGACTCCTTACTTTCAGCTATCAACTTCTTGTACTCATCTTTCCAGCCATAAGTAAGCACCAATATATTCTATTTATACAGATTTGATTATTCTGAAACTTTCACGTAAGCAGAATCACACAATGTGTTCTGTAGTAACAGGCTTCTTCTTGGTATGCTATTTTTGGGATTCATACATGTCACAGCATGCATTGGTGCTTCTATTAGTCTTCTTAGGCCGTCATAGCAGAAACTCACAAAATGAGTAACCTAGACAACCTAAGCTTATTTCTCACAGTTCTGGACACTGAAAGTCCAAGGTCAAGATGTTGACATGAATGTCTCCTGGTACTACCTTTCCATGGCCTCCTTGTATGGACTTTCCTCAGTGTGCTGGCAGAGAGAAAGATGTCCAGTGTCTCTTCTTCTAAGACACAGGTCTTAGTAGATTAGGCATTAGGACCTCAGTGAATGTTAATTATCTTCTTAAAGGTCCTGTCTCCAAATACTGTAACATTGCAGGTTAGAGCTTCAATGTATGGATTTGAGGGTAATAAAAACGCTATAAGAGTACTTCATTCCTGTGTATGATTGAATAGGATTCTGTTGTATTTTATAATCCATTATCTATTATATAAAATATTATACAACAGAATATCAGTAGGGCATATAATATATTCTATTAGTTATAGAGTATACCAGTAATACAACACATTATATAATATTCTGTTAATAATATAATATATATAATATATTGTATATACACAGAGAAAACATTTTTATTTTTTTTATTTATTTTGAGACAGGGTCTTACTCTGTAGCCCACACTAGTACTGAATTCACTGTGTAGCCCAGAGTGGCCTTGGACTCACTGCAATCCTCCTGCCTCAGCCTCCGGCGTGCTGGGATTACAGATGTGTATCACCAGGCCTGGCTTTATGTAGTGCTTGGGAATCAAACTCGGGGCCCCAAACTTACAAGGCAAAAATTTAAAAATATACATATGTGTACCACATTTTGTTTGTAAGTCAGTTGATAGTCATTTGAGCTGTTTCTACCTTTTGCCAACGAGGAGCAGTGGTGCCATAAACAATCACATAAGGCATGTGTGCTCTTTTCTCCTGGGTGTATACCTAGAAGTTGAATGGAATTACCATGTGGTAAGTATGCCAACCTTTAGAGGAACTGCCAACCACTTTCCTTCTGCCACCACCGCATGGTCTTGATAACTGTTGCTTTGTAGTAAACTTTGAAATCAGGAAGTGTAAAGCTTCCTATTTTGTTCTTCCTTTTCAGATTGCTTTGGCTGTTTTGGGTCCTCTGCATTTCCATATGAATTTTTGTGTCATCTCTTCAGTTTCCACAATGAAGCCACCTGTGATTCCAACAGGGCTTGCCTTGAACTTTGAATCAATTTGGGGAATGTTGCCCTCAACATTTTCTCCTGACCCATGAACTTGTAAGTCTCCATTTATTAAGGTCTTTAACTTCCTTTTCACCCAAGTTATTCTTTTTATTATTATTCATTTTCAATACATAATAGTTATACTTAACTTGAAAAATTGGTGCAGATACATACTGTAATTTAATCATTTAATTCATTTTTCTCTTCCCAATTTCTTGTCTCCCCTTTTTCCCACACCCCCCTTCTCCTTTTCACGAAGTCTATCTTCCTGTTTAGGTCTTTAATTTCTTTCAAAAATATTTTGTACTTTCCATTTTATTGATTTTTGCATTTCCTTGGTTAAATTTATTCTTGTTTTGTTTTGTTTTGTTAAATACTGGAAATTGAATCTAGAACAAACATTCTACCAATGAGCTATACCTCCAGTTTTTTTCCTCAACATTAGGGATAATAACCAGGGTCTTTGCACTGAGCTATATCCCCAGATGAGGCAGGAGGATTCCCAGTTTGAGGTCTGGGAAAATTAATGAGATCCTATCTCAAAAGAAAGAGAGAAATAAAGAAGTCAGGAGAGAGGGAGAGAGAGAGAGAGAGAGAGAGAGAGAGAGAGAGAGAGAGAGAGAGAGAGCTCAGTATGATGACCCTGTGTTTAATCCCCAGCACAGAAAAAAAAATTCTTTCCCATACTGCTCTCTCCAAAAAGTCATTTTCTCCCCTTGACCCAAGTTACAATAACAGAGAGGTATTGATTCCTCCCCACGCCTCACAAAAGTTAATCACTCCCTGCCCCCTGCCTCTGGGAGGTACAGTGACAGAAGCTTTGGCATTATACTTGGAAGGGTTCCTGACTGATGATCAAGGGAATTAGAGTAAGAAAGAAGACAAGCTAATGATTAAAGTGAGAGTTGGGGATAATGTTTCTTTGCTTCTATTCCTAGCATTACTGTACGAACATGTGATTTGTCCAAATTAGCACTTGACTTTCTATCTGTGAAACTAGGGAGACCAGTCTGCTCGAACTACTTGGAAAAATAATTGCTTCTGTTGATGCCATAAAGGTGGCTGACCAAAGGAGTCTGGGAATTTTATAAATAAAATAAGCATGAATCTGCTTGTAAACACCATGCCACTCCACAGACTCATTCCTTTTTTTAGCTAGCTTTTTTTAAAAAGAAGAGATTGTATCACTGAACAGATGCAGGCTTTGTTGGAAATGGAAAGAGTGAAAGTAATATAAGAAGCATAAACTACAGATCTTGTCTCCAAGTTTATTATAATCCTGTTAGAGAGAGAAAAATAGTGGAGAGGAAGAAGGGTAGGAGCAGACAATGAAATATCTCACAAGTGCTGATGTATCCTTTCTATATTCGGAGGAGGCAAGGCTGAACTTTAAGAAAGGGGGAGAAATTTTATGTAGTAAACAATGGTGGAAAATTAGAACAACATTCAGGTTCCTTAAGAATAAAGGCCTACCTGGGCCAAGTGGTAATTTATTGACTTAGTAAGATGCTGTCTCAAGATCAAAACTAAGAAATGGGCTGGGGATGCAGGTCTGTGCGAAGGCCCTAGGCTCAATCTTCAATACCTAAGTAAATAAATTACTTAATTTTTTAAAAGAAAAAGAAAAAATGAAAGCCAACAAATTTGTTTCCAAACAATGCTTTGGAAAGCTGTGTTTTCTCTTAAAGAATGGTTCTGCTAGTCAGGTGTGGTAGCGTACACCTGTAATTCCAGCACTCTAGAAGTCTGAGAAGGGAATATTGTAAGCTTGAATCCAGCCTGGGAAACTTAGTAATTTAGGGAGATCTTTTCTCAAAATTAAAAAAAAAATACAGAATACAAAGGGCTGAGGATGTGGCTCAATGAAAAGTACCTGGGTTCAACTCCCATTGTTGAAAAAAAAAAAAAAGAATGGCTCTGCTAATGTTGACAACGGTGATGCATGCCTATAATCCCAGCTACTTGGGAGGTTGTGGTAGGAGGATAGGAAGTTTGACACTAGCTTGGGAAATTTACCAAGACTATGTCTTAAAGTAAAAAACATATTTTTTATTAAAGTAGTAGGGATGGGGCATTTGCGTAATAGGTATGAGGCCCTGGGTTCAGTCTTCAGTACACAAGTAACTAAAAATAAATAAATAAATAAATAAATAAATAAATAAATAAATAAATAAACAAACACTCTACTGGAGCCAACTGGGATTTGTTCTTTCAAGTCTTGAGCAGATTTTATTTCCCTAATCCTCCTTTCTGCTACTTGCCTACATTCCTATTAGTGTTGCTACTTGCCTTGGAAAGTAATAGGACTCCACTTCTTGGACAGTGTTTTCTGTATCCTAACTGGGCCACAGGTTTAGACTGACCTCTCACCTAGTTAGGACCCAGGAGTGAAGTCTGACTCCATCAAAGAAAAGTGATAAATCAAATAAAAATGGATCAGAGACCTAGACATGAAAAAAGAAACAGTGAATCTCCTGGAAGATAAAATAGGTAAAACTCTAGAAGACATAGGCATAGGAAAGGACTGCATGAACAGAACATTCGTTTCACAAGAAATAAGCCCAAGCATCAACAAATTACTAATTTTTAAAAATAAATTTTAGTTCGATTACATCCAACTAAGAAGCCTTTGTATAGCAAAGGAAACAACAGAGTGAAGAGACATGTTACATAACAGGAAAATATTTTCCATCTCTACTCCTTAAACAGAGGACTAATATCTATAATATATTAAGAACTCAAAAAAAAACCATTAAAACTCCCAAAATAAAAGACTTCATCAAAAAATGGACAACTAAAATGAACAGAGAATTCTCAAAACAAGAGTGCAAATGACCAATAAGTACCTGAAAAAACGTTCAACATCTTTGACCATTAAACAAATGTAAATCAAAATAACATCGAGATTCCATCGTACTCCACTGACTATTATCAAGAACTCAAATAACATAACATATGTGTGCACAAAATACTCAATTTCAATATTGCATATATTCAATTAGTAAAACAAGAAAAATTAAAAAGGCTTGGAAAAAACTCAAAAGGCAACAAATGTTAGCAAGAATATGGAGAAAAAGAAACCCTTCTACATTGTTGATGGGAATGTAAACTAGTGCAAGCACTATGGAAATCAGTAGGAAGATTCCTTATAAAACTGAAAATAGAAATCCTATTTGACCCAGCCACCTCTCCTGGATGTCTTTTCAGAAGTGTTAAAGACATCATGTTATAGCACACACTCATACCCATGTTAATAGAAGCACAACTCTAATAGCTAAATCTTGGAAGCAGCCAGTATGTCCATCAGCAGATGAATGGGTAAAGAAAATGGATATACACAATGGAGTACTATTCTGCTATAAAGAAACATAAATTTGAATCATTTGTAAGAAAATGGATGCATGTTGAGACCACAATGCTTAATGAAGTGAATCAGACACAAAAGGTTAAATACCACTTATACAACAAATCCAAAATGTAAATGACCAAAAAAGCAAAACAAAAGAGAAAATATAGGAAATGGAGACCTGAGGGTGGAGGGGGGAGCAGGAGAAAGGGGAAGGGAAGTCACAAAGAGATCCAAAGATGATATTCCTCAAGCTATATGTGATTCAAATGCAAATGAATATCTGTCATAAACATATACAAAATTATTTTTAAAAAGGCATGGATGGGGCAGCTTAGATCAAAAGAGTAAAACGAAGATAGCTCTCTCTTCCAGATGTTATACTTTTCTAATGAGTAATAACTTTCTGTAATTTATTTGTTTAATGTCTGTCCCCCCAAGTAAGGGGCAAATGCCACAAGGAAAGTGTGAGCTCCATTGTGAAATAGACATGGGTGAGACTTCTAATATCTTCTTCATTGTCTGCTGTATCTTCAGCACCTAGCACAGTATCTGCCAAACCACAGATGTTGTGTAACTACTGGTTAAATGAATGAATGGGTTAATTAATTAAATGGGGCCTAAATCCTGCCAGGATATGAATGGAAATCAGCAAATGAGTGAGAAATGGTTGTGAGAAGTAAACTGAGGTCTTTGTTGGGAGCCAGTGAATGACCACGTGCACAGAGCAGGAAAGCGGAATTCCAGGCCTTCTATGGACAGTTCTGAGAAGGTGAGAGTGGAGTGAATCTCAGTCACTGAGCATCTTCTTCAGTGCCTTGCATTTAACAAGTACAAACTCCTTTAACTTCTCATCTCCAGTCATAGGTGCTATCACTATACACATTTCACAGATTAAAAAATTGAGACTCAAACAAGTGAGATAACTTGTTCGTGATCACTCATGTGTGACAACTCCCATATATCTCCATGTTTCTGCCTGTCTTGTGAGCAGAGACACTGATGTTGTTTCAGACTGACTTTTCAAGAATATGTGCACATTCTGAACAGCTTTGGAAGAGAGTATTTCCCTCTGGAGCAAAAGCCAGGCATACTTATACCTGGCATAAAAGAGTCAGATTCATTATCCTCAGTGATGTTCTCCTGTCACACTATCCAAAGCATGTGCAGATGCCATCTGCCCTCGGTGAGTAGCTCTTACGGGACTTAGGGGAAGAAATACTGATGCAAGAAAATGCTTATATATTGGCTGTTATTACTGTGAGGAGAAACAAATTTCTTATCAATGATCCAGGAGTCTCATGTTTTCTCCCAGCATCCATAAAAACTTGTTAGCTAGTAGGTAAGATCTCAGAATATTCTCAAGTCTTGATAGTCACACAGGTGAAAAGCATTAGAGGTAGCACCCATGTCCGTTTCACGCTGAAGCTCACACTCTTCCCTAGGATGTGTTGCTTGTTGTGCTGTACTCGGGTGGGTGCTACATTGTATGATGTCATCCCTCTCTGCACTTCCCCCATACCTCTGTGTCAGTAGATCTAAACTCACTTTTCAAGTTTGATGAGTGGGTGTCCCATTAGTCAAAAAAGAGAAGGGGCTTAAGTAACCTTACTGTCTTTCCTTTTGTCTCCTGTGTTAATTGAAATCCTTAATCTATCATTCTATTTTCTCAGTCATAGTATATTCTCAGAGCTATGGTTCTTGTAACAGTCAGGATTTTGCCAGGCAGATTCAGGAGAAGGAATTCCCAGAGGACACATTTGGAACACCTTAGATACTTTGTAGATAATCTGCTAGTTATAGCTCTTTGGGGGATACTTGCCAAACTACATTAGAAGACGCTATGTCTTCTATGTTTCTGCTGGGGCATCTAGGTAGTAAGTAGCTCAAGTGGCATGCAATGATGAAATCCCATGTTTACACTTTCATAATTCTTACCCCCAAATGGTTGTATAAAGCAGTCCCAGTAGAGGCTTCCAATCTTGAGAGTCCTAGGCACTCCTTTGGTTCATTTAGCTTTTTTGGTCTCATTGCCTCCTCTAACTGGACCCTGCCTCTTAACAGGAAATTCGGTTAGGAACATTAGTGGATGAAGCCACTGGTCAGTACAGTGATCTCATAATACAGCACACTCTCCAAGAGTTTTTTACTGTAGTCAAATTGACAAGATTAACTGGTACATGATGCTTTTAAAAGGAGCTTTTTGTACCAGAATATCTTATCTGTCATCAGATTGTGGGCTCATTCCTGGTATAGTCAAGTTTACCTCTGTGTAACTACTAGCTGAAGCTGCCTTTCTAACCAGGAAGCAGGAAGCAGACTATTGGACATGACCGACACTTTGATTGCTGTCCCCTGAAGGATTAGGTCAGCTTGGTAACCTATGAGACATACAGCTAAACATGCAAGTGACATGGGCGGTTCCTTGCATATGCAGAATAGGCAACTGTTTATGCCAGTGCTTCCTTAAGTATGGTTCTTCACCCTTGCATGAGATTCATCTTAGTGCTGGTTAAACCATCAAATTTCTGGGGCCAGATTTAAGACCTATAGAATCAGAATTTTGGAAATGGGATTAGGGAATTTGCATAGTTAGCAAGCTCCTCATATAACTGTGCACACTAAAGTTGAAAACCTCTGATCTATATTCTTAGAGTTTCACTTAAGTCATTGTCTCTTTCTGGAAAGTTCTTTCCCTACTATCTCTGGTGAAATCTTCCCCATCATGGAAGCCAGGCTCAAATATAGCTGCTTTTGTAAAACTTTCTCTGATTTGATGTCTCCTTGACTCTAACACTTCTCAGTTTACAAAGATTTAGCATGAGATGAAGGTTATTGGGGGCATAAGAACTGGGTTGAGGGTACTATTGGTGATATAAGAAGTCATATCTAAGGTGGAGTTGGGAGGAAGCATTTTTATTTGAGCCCAGAATTTTTATTTTGAAAAATATTAAAAAGTTTGAGCAAACTATGACAAATACAAGCCTACATTTATGCATATGTTCTTTCTCAAAAATAAACATCTCTACTACTTATCTCTCCTTCTACCTGTTATGTTCGTATTTGGCCAATCATGCCAAATTTGCAATCATACCACTGCAGAACTAAATACTTCATAACGTATCTCCTAAGAATAAAAGCATTCTTTCATTTTTTGCACAATCATAATGTCATTATCACTTCCAAGAAGTTTGATGTTAACATAATAGAACAACATTGTCTAATATTGAGTCCATATTAAGTTTCTCTAATTGCCTCCAAAACATCCTAGTTGTCTGTATTGAAAGCACTCAATCCAGAAGCAAGAATTTCATTCGATTGTCTTTCTTTTAGTCTTCTTCAGTCTCTATTCTGGAACAATACCTTTGACATTTTTCTCAGTGACACCGACATTTTTAAAGAGTTCATATCACTTTTCATATATACAATCTGAATTTTTTGATGGTTTTCTTATGATTACATTCAGGCTAAACATTCATTGCAAAGATGCATTTATTTTTCTTTGAAGATAATAAGTAGTCTTTGGAGAAATGCTTTGAGACTGCATGAAAATCCTTATCCCTCGGAAATATTCAGCAATGGTTTTAGAATCCATTTATTCCGCTGCTGTCTTGACAGACAATCCTGAGAAGTCACGTTTTCTTGGCGCCACTGTACTAGCATCCACATAAGATGGACAATAACAATACAGTGCAGTGCCAATTGTAAAGCGCATGCTTTTAAATGCCACACCTTACTCCTTCATAAACACTAATTCCACCTGGCTTCAGAATTCTCTTGTCATTTTCTTCTAAGGAGTTCCAGGCCCGCAGCATTTCTGAGGATTAGAAACCAGAGATGCTGGCCCTTTGGAGGTGAGGATGGGGGATGGTGCAACAGAAAAATCAATCGGCATTCCTATGGGCTCACCGCAAGTGTGTGACTGAGCTGGGATGCTGATGGAGAGACCATTAGCTCTTGCTTATGAATTTGACTTTGGTTTAAAAGGCAGCGAGAACCTCTGTAATTTCTGACTAGTGCCTGCCGAATCCAGAGTGGGCTCAGATTGGATTAATATCAGTTTCTCCATGGGGGGAAGTGAAGCTACTTGAAAATAAACAAGTTTGCAGAGTAGTGAAAAGGGCCAGTGTTACTTAAGTCTGTTCTGTGTTTGGCACACTTGATAGACTGTCCTTAGGTTTGTAGCTCTCTGTCCAGCCTGCCACAGAGAAAAACTCTAGCTCTTAAAATCTAGCTAGCTCAAGAAGACCTCTCACCCTCAGCCTATCCTCCCTATTGCCAATAAACAGGAAAAAAGGCCTTTTAAATGAGCTCTGAATTTGTGTAGTCCAGTTTTCTCTGTGGTTTGCTCATATTCCCATGAGCATGCCCAGTGAAACGCTGCAAATGTGGCAGCAAAATGAAACAACAAACCAATCAACCGCTAAAATACTTTCTTCCATTTTAGAGTCGTTTATAATTTAGGGCTTTATTAAACATTTTAACTTTAATTTCATGTTGCCCATTTCTTAGTTACCAAGGTGTCAGGAAGACATCTCTGCACCTGTTGCAAATTTTCAGTTATGGATGGCCTGAACTGAAGCACACACATAAGGAGTATCATTGCAAATTTAGCTTATTTACTACTGAATCGAGCACATGCATATATAAAGTACCATCCAAATTTAGCATATGTCCTGATAAGAATGAGCAGGATCATGTATAAACACAAAAGATTTCAAGGTCAGAAGAATACTGAGAAGTCATCTAGCAAGCCCTCCATCCTGAGGACACCCCCAGGCAGTGGATATTTTGAGCATCTTGATAATGCAATATCAAAGTTGGAGTAGTTCCAGTGATAAGTTTCTCCCTGACTTTCAAAAGACTGCCTTTTTAAAAACAAAGGTCTTATAAAATAAAGTAAAATCCATCTCCTCTATACCTTCTGGCCTTTAGGGGATACTTCCATCCTACAGAGTTGCTCAGAACAAAGGATGTCCTTCAGCATACAGACCCAAACCTCTTGCCCTAGCAGGACTGAAACTTCTAACATCACCATTCCCAAAGAGAACTCTCTGCAATCACTCTTCTCCCCCTCTGATGACTCCATTTCGATGTATGTGCTTCCAAGAACCATTATCCCACCTGTACCGGGATGCTCCTCCCCGCCCACCAAGCAAGCAGTCTTCTGGGAGGTAGGCTCACTGCAGCGCCATCATTCTACTTACCAAAAGCTATTTGAGATAGCAGGTAAGTAAGCAGTGAGAGAGGTGCATTGGCTTTCTGAGGGGCACCAGTCTAAAGGCAGAAATAGGCTGTAACTTAATAATCTGCTCATCATGCACAGTAAGAGACACCCTGACTTATTCAAAGACACCGTGGGTGGTGCAGAGGATGAATAAGCATGATTCACTGCCACTCTGGCACCCAGGGCACGAAGAATAATAAAACCCAAAGAATTGTAGCTGCCTGAGTAGTAAATTAAGAGATCCCAGGCTCAGCTAGACTCTAGACATCAATGTTACCATGGCAATAAAGGGCCCTGGCGTTCAGCTGCCATTACAGAGCAGGCATCTAATAGGCTAGGCTATGTCAGAGCCAAAGCCCAAGGGGGCAGCAAAGAAGACCAATTAGCATATCCATTCATTACAGGCCTTTGCACACTTCTTCTCTTAATTCCAATTAGTTGTTTGCTTGAAACAACGTCTCTTGCCTGCATTATGCTCATTAGTGCCTTTTAGCCACTGGAAATAACTTGAATTTCCACAAGGACCTCACAATTTTCTAAGCCTTCGTTTTTTCCCCTAGGGATCTAGGCCTATACAGTCACAGATTCACTGCCTTTAGTCTGGCACAATGAAAGCACCTCTTACTGTACAACTGCACTCTACAGATGCAAACACTGCTCAGGAATGTGATGTGCTTATAGTTCTTCCTGGAACCCAGTGAAATGGGAATCTGAGGCCATTGTCTAGGACTGTTCTGGTCAAGGAACCTTCAGCTTAGCCAGTATGCTTGCTGGCTATGCCTGCTGGCTACTACTCAAAGGCCAGCTGTTTGGGAGCTGGACAGACTGGAGACCAGGCAGGCATCGTCAAAGTCAGGGAGTGACTGTTCCAGCTTGAAAGACTGCCCTTCACAGTTCATCCCAAGATCTACCTACTCCAGGAAGCCTTCCCCAATCATTGTATTCCCAAGTGAGTTCTCCCTCCACTATGCATTTTGAAAAGAACACTGCTGCGCAGCATCTACAGGCAGCCTCAGGCCCTGGTTTGGCCTGGAACTTCCTCACCCCGTGACTTCAAGAGTCTACAAGTCACTACTGCTGGGTGGGACGGGAGTTCTGGCATGTGCTCAGCAATGCCCTTGTGCCTCTAATGGCAAAGGATTGTTAATCTTCTCTGCACTTGATCTCTCAGAGTCTCTCTGAAGAACCAGCCAATCTCTGAGAAAGGAAAGTTCACAACTATTCTTTGATGGATGTGGGACACACTACTCAAGATGCCATGAACTAGCCCATCTTATCATTAAGTTAAAGATTTTTCTGAAGAGTGCAACAGTTTCACCCTTCTGTCAGGAAGAGAAGGAGGAGAACAATCTATAAGATTGTTTGTTTTCCTCATTGCCATTGTCAGCAATGGTATGATTTTTCCAGAACAGGTAACCAGGACAAAGGGCTTATAAAAGCAGCTGCTAATACTTGTGCCTGAGGAATGAGTAGGTACTTATAGAAACTTACATTATCCGCCTTTGAATCTGTAGGCATACTCAAGACCTCTTTTTGTTCCCTCCTCTCTTGCGTTGTAGCCACTGCTTCATTTGCAGCTCCATTGCCCCTTCTGGCTCCATTCTACTGCACTGCTAAGCAGAATACTTTTTCTTTTCAAATTAGCAGGAATGATTTCTTCTTTAACTAGAGTCCTCGGCACATGAACTTACAGAGATTTTTGGTTTTCATATCCTGTGAGATTTGATTAGTTTACCCCACCCAACAGCTGACTTTCCAGAAGGCAGCTCAGTCTCTAATTGAAATACTGTACAAATGCATTAAGCATGTGTCAAACCGTCAATTACACAAAATACTAGGGAATAAGAGATTCTGGAAAAATGGATATTTTGTTACCACAGGTCATATCACTCGAAACTCTCTTTAGACCCTTACTCTTGATTTTTGAAATATTGCCAAGTGGTCCTATTCTCTTTTCTGCCTTAGTAAAATAAGTTAAGTGCCATGTATTTGGTGTTAGGCTTCCATGGACCTCACAATGCTCATATTTAACATTAAGAATCATCCAAAATATCAGAATGCAAAAAGTATAAGAGATGGAGCTCAACATCTAGCCAGACCAAGATATATCCTGGAATACATTCTCCTTTATTAAAATCCAAGTGCGTGAATGTTTCTCTTTTTTTTTATAAGCAGTTTCTTCCTCTTCAGACAGGCATTTAGAGAGAGAGCTTGTTAAGGAGGAGTTGAGATTAGTAACATAATAGTAAATGGAATCATTATTAAAATGAACCACAATTGAAGCCATTTTCATCAGGATAGCTCAGAGTTTGAGTTTTGATTAGATCTATCTGTATAAGTCATTGTGCTGATATTCTTAGTTAGAATATGCCTAAAATCTCAGTTTCTGCCATATTCTCAGCCACCTGGGAGGAATCTTCATAAAAAAGGATCACAAAAGACATCAAGGACTTTTAGTCTCCTAGGTTCCAGTTGAATGGACCAAACTAAACAAAAATGTTAAACAATATTCTTGGCTATTTCTACTAATTTTTCTTTTGTGGGATCCCACATTGACTTCAGGAGTTACATATGTCTGGGAAACTGATACTGCAAAGTTCTGGCCTATTCCCTGCCCTAATGCTGAGGGATAAATATAGATCTCAACCACTACAGATATTCGGCCAGGATTCCAAAGGGTGTGTGTATGAGGGGCAGTGACTGATGGGTGCACTCTGACATGTGGGCTAAGAAAAGGCTTCTTTATGTCCAAGACTCTTGTTGAACAGAAAGGAAGGAAAGTAGGAGCCTTGCCTCTAAGATTAGAAGGCATAATCTACACTTTAAGAAACTCACGGATTGACACAAATAAGGCATATTGGAAGTGGTTTAGAATATGTGTGGGGTGGAGGATAGGGAAAGCAAAGGGAATCTTTCCTGACATTCTAGATCCTTTTGCATGAGATCAGCCTTGTGAAAAAAGCAAGTTATTCTTGGCCACATCCCCTCACTCCCAACTCCCACCCATGCCCCACCCCCTGCACATATTGATATCCAAACCTCGATTGAGAAGAGTATGACTTAAGATTTTCATGGCCCCATCATATCTAAGGCGCTGGAGAAGGGCAAGGAGTGGGAAGACACTTGAAGGGGGTGGGGTGAGTCGCTCATCCTCGTGACCCAGAATATCTCCCCCTCCCTGCAATGATGAGCTTGCTTTTCCATAAGGCCTTTCCTTTGATTCAGGGAAGGGGCCAACCAATGAGAGAGGGGCATGTTAGATTATTTTGGGGAAGGACTCATGCCAGGAGGGTTCACTTTTACCAGGCTCCAAGTGTTCCCAGCAATCAGTGTCTCCTGTACCAGCAGAAGCTCCACAACTCTCACCTACTTGCTGCCTCCTCAGCGTCTTTGCCCACTGAACAGTCATGAGAAGGCAACTCCGGGCCAGGAGGCCTCTGGCCTTTCCTTACGGTTATCACCACAGACTTGTGAGTCCCAGGGAGCAGACTATTTTGCTGCCCCCTTTTAATGGGGATGGGGTGGGGCAGGGGCTGTGTAGGCGATGACTTATGGCTGCCTCTCCTGGGGAGGGGCAAAACAGTGAAGCTTAAGGAAGTCCAGGGTTTCCAAAAGGAACACTGACGCTCAGCCTCACATCCCCATACCCTAACACCCTAAGTTTCTGGATGGAGGGAAGAAGCCCCTTTTCCTTTGGAACAAAGATATGAGAAGAAGATGCCAGAGAATAAATTGCCTTCTAATGTTTTTCTTGGGAGTCTAGAAATTGAACAGATCTTTTAAGGAAATCTGAGAGCAGAAGTTTCATTCTGATAGCAAGAAATTTAGTCAATATAGAATAGAAAAAAGAAGTGGAGCTCTAGGATTCCTCCCAGTTCCTATCAGTGATTCTGTGGTTTTCGTTTTAGTTTGAAATTTCTGCCTTAGAATAAAAGCAGCTAGGTTCTAAGTAGTACCACCCCTTGTCATGTAAAGGAGGTTACTGGAGCTCAGGGCATGGAGTGACTTGCAAGTCAGCCCAGGAGCCAAAGTAAGAATACAAGTGTCCTCACTTCTAACCTTGTGTTCTCTCCATTGTAGTCAGAGTATGCAACTCGAAGCCACTGATCCAGCACCCACCATGGACCACATGGCCAGTACCTCATGCTACCCAACATGAAAGCACGCATGCACATACACACATGCACATACACACACACACCCCTTTGGCATCACCATTTATCTCCTAGATGAATTAATTATTTCATCCACTTACCTTGCTATAAATCATTAGCATATACTGTACACAGTACTTTTCGGAAATATTCTGAAATCTTTTACAGAGAAGTCTGTAGTCTTAAGAAACAAAGCATAATCCATTTTTCTTTGAATATGGCTATTTATATAACTAGGGAATTAAGTGAAGACTATCAAATACTAGCACGAAACATGAATTCTTCTAACCCATGTCAACTACTGCAAGTTCCCATTGGCTTTCTAGACACAATATGCAAAGCCTTTCTTTTGATATTCCCAAAGTCCCTTTCCAGCTCTCAGAGCAGTCATGGTCTATGGGACTTATATAATTATCTTTTACTTTGCTTCTTTGTAATGTTGCTAAAGTGCCACATATAATTTTAATTATTTGTCAAGTGGTTTGGATTTTAAGTGCATCAGAGAATCTTGTTCTTTATAGTACTCAATCAAACTTTAAAAAGAAATCATTTGATACAATTATATACTTGATTTCTCTTTTAAAATTAACCAACTATTCTATTGTTTACACGGTGTTGTTTAATGTAGGGCACAAATTTATCCATTGGGTCATGTATTTGGGTCACAGTATTTGTTTATGTATTTGTTTATATATTTAGATGGTTCAAAATGGCGCCACCTCTTGTTCTTCAGACTTCCCTTTTAGGGGAGCATGTTGGCCCCAGCACACACCCATCACTGCATCCAGCACACTCACATGTACTATTCTATATGGGTAGTGCCACTTTAGGAAATTGACAAAAACATAAGCATTCTCATCACCAAAGTATCCCTACTTGAGCTTGTTGGGTAGTTGCACAAAAGTGCATTTTACATAGGATTTGGCTAGTAAGAAACTGTTAAGGAAGGCCTTTCTTATACAATGTGATGTTCCCCTATCCCTGCAATCAGAGAAAAGGGAAAAAGGTATTTGATGCTCCCAAAGTAAGGCTCAGGTGGTGTAAGATTTGTGGGGAAGAGTTAGGATTGTCATGAGAGCTCATTATCTACAGTAAGATCAGGCCAAGGCCATAACCAGTGGCCTCCTCTGAAGAGCAGATGTAGAAGGCAGGCCTTCGCAACAAGCAGAGAAAAGAAAATTGTTCAGAAAATGTAGTGAGATTACAAAGTCCTCCATGATGAAATGCTACATTTCAAATTCTCAGAGGTTTTCAAGTGTAGTAGATTGTGTCAAGTCCAAGATGACTACTCACTCTGGTGCACATGACTGCTGAGGCTAAGGTGGCAATCTCTTCCTCAGAGTCCTGCATCAGGACCTTTAACTTGGACAGGTAGCATTGATCTTAGGTCAGAAGCCATCGGATACTTGGCTGTGGGCTTTGCACTGTGGATGGCCAACAGGAAGTTAGAAAATATGGACCGTTCTCTTGAGTGTCCAAAACATAGAAAATACACTGTTTGGGAGCTCCAGTGTGTACTTTGGCTCATAAAAAGTGAGATTATATATTAATTCATTTAACATTAATTAAATGATAAATAAGTGGGTTAAGTTAATTCATTTAACATTGAGTGACAGATGAGGTTTATTTCCCTAAGTCTTATACTATGAATCTGTATCATAGTCTGTATTCATTATAAGTGACTACAATGTCTTGGGAACACAGAAGCTAAGACTCTACCTTGTTTCATAAATCTGCTAAGCCGTGTCTAGGCATTTGGGATAAATGTAATTGAGGAGAAACATCGTTGTTTCGAGTATCAAGAGACAGTTTTCTTTCTTTCTTTCTTTCTTTTTCTTTTTTTTTTTTTTTTTTTTTGAGACATGGTCTGGCTCTGTAGCCAAGGCTGGTCCTGAATTCACTGGTGTAACCCAGGATGGCCTTGGGCTCAGGACAATCCACCTGACTCAGGCTCCTTAGTGCTGGGATTACAGATATGTAGCACCACGCCTAGCTTTATGTGGTGCTGGGGAATCGAACTCAGGGCCTTGCACTCTCAAGGCAAGCACTTTAACCTCTGTGCCATTCCTTCAGCCCAGTTTTCTGAGACTCTCAACTGTGTCATGAATTTGCTGTGTGGCTCTGGCCAGATTTGTCTCTGTCTGGTCCTCAAGATAGAAAAGCAAACCTTGGACTACCCTGTCAGCTCTGATGTGTGTGTGACACAGAACTGTACATCTGACCAAGTTAGAGAGCCATTCACGAGGGCTTGCCATGGAAGCCTAGATAGTGCTGGGCAGACTAAGTGCTGAGAACAGAGCCTTGTCATTCTGTACCACTTTTACTGATTCTGAACAATCCAATTTGACGACCCCCCACTACCACCATCATAGGTAGCGTTTTTAGCTATGTGCCCGGTAAGTGGCCTTTGGAGAATCAAGAAAGGAAGGGGCAACTAGGGGCCCCTAGCATTGAGTGTTTGACACATCCAACCCCAATAGGTGCACAGGCCCTCCACTCTCAGACTTGGACAGCAGAGAGAAGGGAGGACCTCATTTTCTGCAGTGAAACGAGACTTCATTTCCTGCTGCTGCAGTGAGCCTTGGCAAGCCCTGTGAGGCAAAGATGACCACCTTCAGCCTGTCTCTTGGAGGCATTTGAAACCCCGCTTGGTGAAGTCTGAGGTTTTCTTTCTCTTTTGTTTTTCCTAAGTTTTTTTTTTTTAATTTCTTTTGAGCCAGGCCAAGTGGTGCAGGCCTTTATTTCCTACTTATTCGTTTATTTTCTACAGATGTGTTGTGTGCCACCATGCCCAGCCTAGTGGCGCTTGGGAATTGAACCCACGGCCCCACACTTGCTAGGCAAGTGTTCTTAACTGTAGGTCTATGCTCGCAGCCCTTTTTTACATTTTCTTAGAGCCACTCAGAGAAGGTTAACCAAGCACTTACCATGTGTGTCCAGCTTTTTGCCTTGGGCAGAGGGCAGACTAAGGAAGTACTAGTTGGGGTCCCAGCTCTTGGTGGTCTGTTCATCCAGTTTAATGCAGGAAGGGATTCAAGCAAGGGCACTGGAGTCCTTAGCTGGAATCCAGTAGAAAATAAGTTTCTATTTCTACCTTTTGTTGGGAAAGCAATGTGGATTTTTAAATTTTTTATTTATTTTTTAGAAGCAGTATCTCACTCTGTAGTCCAGGCTGTTCCTGAACTCACTGTCCTTCAACTTCACAGCTGTCCTGTGTCAGCTTCCTGAGTGCTGCTACTACAGGTGTGCGAAATCACTCCCAGCTTGTGTGGTGCTGGGAAATCAAACCCAGGGCCTTGTGCTTGCTAGGAAAACACTCTAACCCCTGAGCTGCACACCTACCTCCATGGCAGTCTGGACTTTGAGGAATGGTACAGCAGCTGGACTCCCTTCTTGAGGTCCACCCCAGTCTATTTCTAAGCACAACTTGGGATGGTGAGGTTAAGCAACTGAAAATGTATGAAGAGTTACAACAAAGAGGCTTGGCCTGAGAATTTGCCATCATACACATAAATGTCCAAGATAATTTCATCTTCCATTGTGAACTCAGCTCTGCCTTTACAGGTCAAAAGTTAAGTGGGACTCCAGGACAGAGTAGTTACATGAGATGTTGTAGTGGAAGAGTCCAAATGCCAGAACCCGAGAATAAACCTTATACCTCTGTAGAAATAATACTGATTCCATGTGGATCATAGGAAGAATAGGTCATATAGAAGAACAGAGAGAGACAGAATTGCCCTCATGCAATGGTGGGTATGTTTATGAGAAAGTAGAAATTTGAAGTATTTCCAAATATCAGGTTGTGTGCCAGGGGTGGAGCTCAATGGTTAAAGCACTTCTCTAGCATGCGCAAGTCCCTGAGTTTGATTCCCCAACACCACATAGAAATTAGCTGGGTTTGGTGGTACATGCCTATAATAATAGCACTCAAGCACTCAGGAGGCAGAAACAGGAGAGTTGCTGTGAGTTCAAGACCATCCTAAGCTATGTAGTGAGTTCAGGACCAGCCTATACTATAAAGCAGGACCCTGTCACGAAAAGAAAGCTATATATATATATATATATATATATATATATATATATATATATATATATATATATCAAATTGTTTATGTTAATTTTTGGTTAATGGGATGACCATTTGACTTTTTTTTTCAAAAAGGGGTTTGCATTTGTCTTCGTTCTAGGAGGATCAGGATGAAGTGAATCTAGACTACTTAGCAGATGAAGAAGAGGAAGCAGAAGAAGAGGCTCAGGTGATGATGGTGCCTGATCTGGAAGAAGAGGAAGAAAAGAAGGAGGAGGAAAAGGAGGAAAAAGGGGACCAGTGTCAGCCAAGAGGCAATGCCTGGTGGCAGAAATTGCAGATCATCAATGAATACCTGTGGGATCCAGAGAGAACAGGTCAGAATTGGAGTAAGTCCTATTTGTCTCAATGCCCCAGTCTGGTGTCCTCGTTTTTTGTTTTTTGTTTTTTGTTTTTGTTTTTGTTTTTGTTTTTGTTTTTTTGGCATGGTGTCCAGGGATCCTTTATTATATAGTGGATGGGCTTGTTGGAAAGCTTCTCTTAATATTTCACATAAAGGCCTGGGGAAATGGCTGGACTACAGACAGATCCGTCAGATCAAATTCCATACATAAATGAACAAACTGGGCTCAATGCAGAGACTGTGAGGATGAGTTTAAAAGGCAGGTTAAAAAAAATGACCCAGACCTCTCACTTTTTATTCATGTGACATTTGGGCTCATCATTTAACTTCTCTTGGCCTCAGTCCCCTCACCTGCCAAATGAGACAGACAATGCCACTTTGCCTCCCTCACAGGATCAACATGACACTCTAACACGATATTAAAATTATGACATTGAAAGTACTAATTCCAATACTGAGGGAAGCTGAAGCAGGAGGATCACAAGTTTGAGTTCCACCTGGGTAATTTAGTGAGACCCTGACTCGAAGTAAAATATAACTTTAAGAAAGACTAGAAATGTAGTTCAATGTTCAGATCCTGGTTTCATTCCCTAGTGCGAACACACACACACACACACACACACACACACACACACACACACACACACACACACAAAGTATTACTCTGAAGAAGATTATTTCTAGGACATGAAACCCAAGTTTCTACTAACCTGATAAAACTTCATCACTTCATCCAGTGATATCAGAGAAGGACAATCAAGAGGACTATTTCTGCCCTCACCTGTGGCTGCTTCTGTAGTAGTCATGGGAGAACTGGGTTTGAGGGAATTATTACTAGAGACTAAGGCTGGGTGTCCACGTTGCTTGACCAATGGTGGAGTTGACTCTTTAGCTTTTCCTCTTTGAACCAACGTGGCCACCATTTTTATTCCACTTTTCCTGTCACCCTGGAACTTCTCAGGAGATTTTTTTCTTGTATTAAAGTTCACACTTGGCACACTCTGTGCACAGTCCAGAATCAGAATAACTGCTGGTTTGGAACCCAGTTAATCCACAGGAGAAAAAAAATAGAGAACTCTGGATAAAATTAGTTCCTAAGAGCTAAAGGTGCAGGTTACCGAGTTGATGGCCATGATTTCCCAAGACCCCTTTGGCAAAGGATTCTCTCCTTCCTAGTTAATGTTGCTAATTTAGCTGGATGAGCGAGACAGCCAGGCCCTCTTTCTGGAACTAGGAATAGGAAGGAGGTGTGGGGTTCTGAACAACCTCCACCTTGTCACCCCTTCTTTGTTCCAAGTCCCACCCCTGCTGATCCCTCAAACTCTCAACTGGAATAAATGTCAATTGTGACCTTTTGGAAGCTGCAGACAAATTCAGGATACTCACTGGGGGTCTAAAAGGGACACAGTGGTTGCTTCCTTGCCTAAAGAAGACTCCAAAAACAGGCCTTGTTAGGTGTAAGTGTGATTCTGAAAAAGGGGAACCTTGCATTAATCCAAAATAGCCAACCATTAGAACTTTACCAGATGAGCTGATCTAAATTGCTCCTGTGGAGGACAGACAATCCATAAGCCAATAAGTAGTGATGAGAGGGAAAGTTTTGAGTACCTGGGGAAGATATGGCAGTGGGGATGCTGCATGGTAGGCCCTGGCCAGACCACTGGACAGCAACTCTAAGGAGAGCCCAGCAACTCGGGTTTCTGTTGAGCTACCCTGGGAAGAGAGCAAATGGTGACATTGGCACCCGGTCTATGAAGCACATGCCTCCCTGTTCTCTTCCCTGACAGCAAGGTGCCCACTTGAACATTCACTAACCCTGCCCCAACCTGGACATAGTCACCCAGTCTGTTAATATACTCTGGGTTTTTCCTTTGGTAGCTGGGCAACCCCTATTCTTAGGAACTATATGTTATTTTATTGGATACTGACCAGAACCTTATGAGGTAGTAATATTATTATCCCCATTTTACAGATGCAGACACTGAGGCTTAGAGAGGGTAAGTAACTTGTCTGAAGTCACATAGTAACTAAGTGGCAGTGCTGGGATTCAAACACTAAAGTCCATTCTCTTGCCAGAGCATTCTGCTATCTTCTTGAATTCCAACAATGAACAAGGCCTGCATGGGTTGAGCCCCAGGACCAGCTGGGCTGTGTTGGTGGGAAGAGTGAAGCCTCAGGAGCCTGGGTACTTAGTGATTTATCTAACCTGGGTGGGGGGCATTCAGGAGAGAACTCTAGATTATCTAGAAGAGAGGTCCAAGCATAACATGAGCAACTGGAGCCAAAGAGGTTGGAGGGATTGGTGGCGTCAGGTGGGGACCACGCTCAGTTTTGTCTTGGGGGAAGTGAGATAGTGGGGCTATCACAGACTGTAGGGCACCACTCTTGGGTGAGGCTCAGGGGACTCATTGCAGTGATGTTCTCCCATCTATAGCCTCCTGGGAAAGGAAGACAATATTGCCAAGGGGGCATGCTTATCTTCCATTGTTTTTGTTTCATGCACAAACTGCATATTTTGGTCCCCTGGGATTGCTCCAGCTGTTGGTCTGTTCCCAGGATGGAGAAGAGGGTGGACAAATGAAAGAGGGCCTATCCTGTCAGGATAGCCAGAGGGCAATAGCCAAGTGTCACAGGCACACAGTCACTGTTGTTTCTTCTCCAGGGACTTCAACTGAATCGATGTTTTCATCTTATTGTTCTGTTTTATTTTCTCTTATTAGAGTCAGTTCCACTTCTCTTGGGTTGCTACAGATTTTTTCTCCCTCCTCTCACCTTTTTGGTTATATTTACTTAGTTCATGGACAATTAATTTTTGAACTCAGTTTTGGGTACAATAAGGTTTAGTAGTAGTTTGTTCTAGTTTCTAGTTTATGATTCAGTTGGTCCTATAAGAATACTAATATTCATAGCAATGAGCCCAGCATAGTGGTCCACATCTGTAATCCCAGAACTTGGATGACTGAAGCAGGAGGATTGCTGTGAGTTAAAGGCTAGCCTTGGCTACATGGTGAGTTCAGGACCAGTCTGGACTACAAAGCAAGATCCTGTGTCAAAAATAATAATAATAAAAAAAACACGTTGGCAACATATAGAGAGTACTTGGTATCTTCCAGCTTCTGTACAGCTGTATAGTGCTGTTTATATGCATTATTTAATAGTAAAAGGTTAGGCACTATTATTATCCTCATTTTTCAGATAAGGAAATTGAGCAACCATGTCCAAGATTAAACAGCTAGAAAGTGGTATAGTCAGGAGAAAACGTAAGAAAAGGCTGAATTTCAGATACTATTAGAAATGTAGATTAAGAGATGAGACAGATTTATCCTCATTTTATCTGTGGGGAATCAGGGGGATAGAGAGGTTCTGTCTCTTGCCCAAGTTCACAAACAGCAAGTGTCAGTGATTAAGTACTAGTTCCTTCTTCCGTCCCCACCCTGCATTGGTGTTCTTTTTGAAAGAGCCATTAAACTTTGCCGAAGATGAGGAAGATTTGAAATAAGGAGGGCAAAACCTCACTTCGCCTTGATTAGAAGCAAGTCCAGTGGAAATTAATCAAAAGTTTGAATTATAGACTATATGAAAAGAAATGCTGTTTTCATCATTTGCAAATACACATAATCACTGGAACCAAGCTGCTAGGACTCTTCAGGGCACCTGCTTTAATGAACAGTGAAGAATGATTGTACTTAGGACATCAGCTGTTGCCCAGAGGCCTCTCAAGCAATTTGCCCTCTGTGGCACTTTAAAGCCCTCTGTAATCTTGCTTCTGATCATCATGTGCTCAGCAAGCCCTTCCATCGAAGATGCTGTGAAGGTAAACTTCAATCAGACCCCTGACACTATCCTCACTGATTCCACATTAGGGAAATCTGAGTCAGCAAGGATGTACTGAATCTGGGGAGTTAAAAAAAAAAAACCATTGTGTATTTGGGTTCTGGTTCATGAGTTCATGTGGGGAGGCAAGGCTTGCTGGCAAACACTGACCACTGTTGTCTTTGATTGCTCTGCAGGCCTGATTTTAGTCGTTTACTTCCTGTTCTATGCCTCCCTGGCAGCTGTGATCACCCTCTGCATGTACACTTTATTCCTGGCCATCAGCCCATACATGCTGACCTTCACCGAGCAGGTGAAGCCTCCCGGTGAGTGAGCCCAAAACGCCCTGTATCCTCAGAACTCACTGGAAAGAAATCTGCTTGTACAACATGTTCAGCCTCAATTAACTTTGGTTCTTCCCGGTAATGACTTAGAGATTCAATTATTAAGAGTAAAAGTAAAATGGTATTTGGCACATTATGGTCCTTTTCATTTTGATTGCCTGGAGTTTGGGGGTGGTTTCATGGGCATCAATGCAAAATTTATCCAAGAATGGGTTAATATATCCAAGACCTGTTTTCATTGCCAGGAGTGATGATCAGACCCTTCGCCCACAGCCTTAACTTCAACTTCAATGTTTCTGAACCCGACACTTGGCAGCATTATGTGATTAGCCTAAATGGCTTTCTCCAGGGTAAGTTCTTCTGAATGGCAGACAGCTCTGTTGCAAGGTGGTAGGTGGGAATTCAAAATGTGCCTGGCCCAGAAATCCTAATTCCAGTCACCCCAATACATTGTGGCCTTTCCTTACTTTGCATCCCTCTCGGCACCCTTCACCCAATGAAAATTGCTGTAGTGTGTGATTGCATGTTACCTTGACAACACAGTCAGGTCTGCAGCAAGACACTAAGCTCTTTGAGGCAGACAACTTGTCTTGTGTTCTCTTTACGAACACCCTGCAGCATCTAGTTGAGGCCTAAGCACATCCAAGTGGCTCAATTATGATCACTAATAGAGAATTCTGGAAGGAGATAGTGGTGAGTCAAGGAGAATGTTCTCTAGAGCTCAAAGAATCCTGCCTCCCATACTTTCTCAAGATAAGAGAATTCATTTCTTGGCAGTGGACTCCCTTGAAGGAGAAGGCAAGTGCCTTTACCTAACAGCATTCCAAAAACAAGTCAGAGGAATAATCTGTGGGTGGCCTCACTTTGACATTTTGATGTCTTTTTTTTTTTTTTTTTTTTTGAGACAGGGTTTCACTCTGAGTTCAGGTTGGTCCTGAACTCATTATGTAGGCCAGGCTGGCCCTGAACACCTGATATCAAATATTTTGAAGATGCTTCCCTATACAGCTTTATCAGATACATTTGCAGGAATGAATGAATGAATTTATGGGAGAGCCCTCCACATCCTAAAAGCTGAGGTAGTAGCTGTTTGCTTAAAGTTGAACTCAGAACAGTGTCCAGCTGGTAAAAAGGACCCCCAATAGAGCTTGTATTGTTGCACCTTACTTTTGTGGAAAAAGAAAAGCACAGGTCATACTGGTTTGTTGTCCTGGCCTGGCTGAAGTGGGGACACAGAGTACTAAATTAGGAGGATAATTATTTCTTACTGTGTGCCAGGAAGTGTTGTTTAAATGCATAAATTTTGTCACTCAAATTTAATTGTTCTGTTGGGAGGCAGGGAGTGCACAAGAGGGGATGGGAGGGGAAAGGAATATGAAGTCAATACGGTGTTTGGACACAAAATTCTCAAGTTTAATATGGCCATTGTGTATCATAAATACATACGAATAAAAATGGAGAAAAACCTTTAACTGTGCATAATAGAGTCCATTGCCCTCATTGGACAAATGGGGGCACAGAGGTTCAGAAAGAGGAAGCAACTGGATCAAAATCTAGCAGCAGAACCAGCGACTGAGCCACGTGTTTCGGTACACTTGCTACTCTATAATGCTATCCACGGATGTGGACGTCACCACGGAGTGTGACCGAAAGACAAAATCTCAGGCCTCACCCTAGAGCCATTGAGTCAGAACCTGCCTTTTAACAAAACTTGTAGTTAGTTTGTTTGAATTTTAAAGTTCAACAAGTGTTGTTTTTCATAACTCCATGCAATCGCCATCTGACCAAGAGTTAAAACCTTGGCTTTATGTCAGTAATCCTCAGTGTTATTTTGGTAAGGCTGAGTTGCAGATTCCTCACCTCTAGAACGAGTGGGGTGGGGACTGGCTTCTTTCTGAGTCCATGTGGTTCCATTTTTGGCCATAAAAATGTTTAGGCCAATCATCACAGACACAATGCAATACTGTCTTTTCTTTCAAAATGCTTGCAAGCTGTTGCAAATATGTATATTGCCAAAACTCTCTGCTGAGGAAATCCCTCTGAAAAGCTAGTAAATGAAGAAATATGAATTCTTTTTCATCAAAAAGAACTTTAATTTTAGAAAAAGCATCTGTGATAGATGGAGCAGAGCACTGGCATTTTTTACTAGATACTATTTTCTTTCGTTTAGAGTACCAAAAAGGCAGGGGATATCAGGAAAAGTCTCAGGTTTTCAGTTTCTGAGAGTAGATGGCATGCCCTGCTGAAATCCCAGAGTATCAGTTTCACTCCCACGAATTCTGCTGTTTTGCAATAAGGGTCATGCGCATGCCACTTTATTTTTAAGGGACCTACCTCAAGAGAACAATGAGCATGTGATTGCAGCTTCTATTTAGAAAGTTGTTCTGTGAGCTCAGGTCTTGCTCCTCACAAAAGTTTAAAACTAAGGCTTGAACTGAACGTGGCTTCATCAAAGGAAAAATAAAGGCATGGCCACAATTGGAACAGATTTAGAATTCTCATTTGCCTCCTGATAACATTGTACCGGAGTCACAACTTGTCTAGATGTAGATCCAATAGTGCATAGTTTTACCTCTAGTGGGTCATAGGTGTACAGTCTTCTTGGAAAAACATAGCTACTTTGAACATGAATATCTGAGGACTGGATCTAATGGGATTAACTGAATTTTAGAACCAAATTAGAAACAGTGCAATAATTCACAGAGCCCATTTTTATAGCATCTGGTAGCTCAACGAGAGATGCAGAGAACCCCGTGCGGCACTCTCTCTGCCTGTACCTTGGATTCCAGTACATTCCATCCAGTGTTAAGGGACATCAACTCTGACTGTCCCAGGACTCAGTAGAGAAACCCTCATCCCTCATCTTCTGTGGAGAAGCGGTTAGTTTCCTTCAACCTAAACTCCCATTTTATAGTGCTGACTTTCTCCTGTGAGAGGTGAGGAGCGGCTTATTCCCTTGTCTTTCTTCTCCACTTCCTCTTCTTTTTTCTGTTTCACTTTTGTCACGTTCCCTCTGTCCCACAGCACAGCTCTTATGTCAAGTGGCCTCTGTTGGCCTCAACAGAAGATATTTTCTAAACTGAACTTGAGATTTAACCTAGGAACTTCCTTTTATACATGCTGTGCCTTGACATGATTCAGACTTTCATTCAAAATCTTCCAACATTGTGCCTGTTCTTCTCCCTGAAGTAGATGGGCGAAGCCTCCAAGGTTATAATTTAGTATATAGGAAAAGAAATTATGGAAAATAGAAAAAATTAGAAGGCAGCCATTTACAACCTGAGATGGATATCCAGAACTTCTGAGGGAATGAGAAGCAGGGAGCAGGTGAACATGTGAGCTGGGGTGACTAACCCGGAGGCTTCCTAGAACATGCTGCTGCTGAAAGCCTGTGAGAACCTTGTGGCAGCTTGGAAGTCTCAGGGTAAGCTGAGTCAGGTTTTAGAAGGGTACAAGTAACCTGAAGGAGGGAAACCAGGGAGGGGGATTAGGGGAAATATGGCCTCCTCCCATGGCATCCATGTAACATGACCTTTTGCCACTCACACATGCTTCAGGTTATAATGACAGTCTTCAAGAGGAAATGAATGTAGATTGTCCTCCGGGGCAGTACTTCATCCAAGATGGCAATGAGGATGAAGACAAGAAGGCCTGCCAATTTAAGCGCTCCTTCCTGAAGAACTGCTCTGGTCTGGAAGACCCTACTTTTGGATACTCTACTGGACAGCCTTGCATCCTCCTGAAGATGAACAGGGTATATTAGCCCTTGATATCTGATGGTGAGAAGTGGATGAGCTAAGTAGGAAGACACTGCACCTCTTTTGGGCTCTGGTCTTCACACACTGCAGGTTTGGCCATTTTAATCAACAGCACCAAGAATGCAGGAAGTCAAACAAATCTGTCAACTCCTTTTTCTCCCTGAACAATTCCAACTGCTCTTTGTCTTTCCCAGTCCCATAACTGCTCCTTGAAGGCTTCTGTCAAAAATAGATTCCTGAGATGTTTGAAGCAGAGGATGGATGTGGGGATATGTCAGGTTAATTCTTGTGTCACAGCTACTCTGGAGGCAGGGGGGATCGTGACATTTCAAGGACAGACCTGGCAGCTTAGTGAGACGCTGTCTCAAAATAAAAAATAAAACTGTCTGGGGTATAGCTCGGTGATTCAGCTCTTGTCTTGCATGTGCAAGGCTCTGGGTTCTATCCCCAGTATTGAAAACAGGAATTTTCCTTTTCTCTTATCATGGTATAGGTGTGGCAGAGCTTTACCAGAATGTTCTTTATATCTTCAGGGTTAGCTTGCTGTAGTTTTCCCTGTATAAAAATACCAGGCATAAATAAAACAAGGAATCAAACTGGGCTGCACAATTCTGAAGGTTTTGTACATTTTCTGCTGTTTGTCACTTTTTTTTCTTTTCTATTTATTTATTGAGGCGCTGGGAATTAATTCAGGGCCCTCATTCATGCTAGGCAAGTGCTCTACCACTGAGCTACATCCCTAGCCGTTCTTAAAATTTATTCTGAAGCAGGGTTTCACTAAGTTGCCCAGGCTAGCCTCCAACTTGGAATCTTACTGTCTTACCCTCCCGAGTAGCTGGGATTGCAAGTGTACGCCACCAGGCCTGGCTTGTTTATAACACTTCTGAGAGGACAAACTAGATAAGTTTATGCCTGAGCAAGGATAACTGGGGTGGGGGACATAAAGAATAGAAAATTTCCCTTTTACAGTCAAACATGTTAAAAAAAAAAAAACCCACTGGTCTTCTTTTGCTAGATTGTAGGGTTTCGTCCAGAGCTTGGAGATCCTGTGAAGGTTTCCTGCAAAGTTCAGGTAAAGTATCCTTTTGAGTACACATTATTACCACATATGTGTCTTGGAAAAAGACAGGCCATTCCTTCCAAGTACAGCAGGTTTGGGGAAGTGATAATCATTTTTCATAACTATAATATTTCCTGTTAGTGCCTTCAAATCTTTCCATTTCCAGAACATACTCAATTTATGTGTGTTTGAGTGCATGTCTGTGTCCTTGTGTGTGTGTGTGTGTGTGTGTGTGTGTGTGTGTGTGTGTGTGTGTGTGTGATTTATACCTGGGAAAACCTAAGACCAACCTCAGCTAGCGGCCACAGAGCAAGGAACAGTGATGTCCCAAATCATTAATTGGGATTTTCTAACAGTTGCTTTTAGCTCTAATTGCTTATTTCTTTGAGCTAAACAAACAACTTTCATTAGTCACTAGTCCTTGATTTTAAAGCTGAGTTTCCCATTTTACAGCAATGACCAGTAGCACTGGATGTTGCAATAACAAATAAATATAAGGGAAGTATAAACAGAGCCCCACAAATACGCTAATTAATTGGATCATTATATTATATCTCATCTGCCTCAATTAGCTTCTTTGTAGGAAAAAGCCCTAGGTTTTGGATTTGCTTCTCAAACAAGGGCAGTAGCTCTGACCTGTTCCAGGACATCCCCAACACAGGACAATTGCTTTCCAAATGTGGACGGCTAGGCAGTCCCATTCTCAGTACTAGAAAGAAAGCTCAAAACTCTAATTGCCATGCTGGCAGATCACAAAACTGCCAAAGGCAGCATGTATCTAGCCAGTCTTGCACTGAGCAAGGACTTATCCATCACTTCTTATCTACCAGGTGCTTTGCTAGGTGTTGAGGGTGCCAAATTAAGCACAAAGTGCTACAGGTAGAATAAAAGGTACAGTGCAGACATTTCGGAGAGAAAGGTCAAGTCCATGTGTGAGGTGGTGATGTTGAAGATGAGCTTCAGAAGTTTGGGCAGTATTTGCCAGGTAAATGGGTGGAAGAATGCTTATTCTGTTTACATGTATTTTGTATGTGTAAATAGCCAAACATAGACACATAGATGTGACTACCTACTAGCAGAGATGATTCCACAGGCCACTCGTGAAAAATAAATTTCATTGCTTTTTAGAAGAATATATAAAGCATAAAGACCAACTTGGTCTTAAACTAGCCTTTTCTCCCTGTGCTGAGGACTGAATGAAGGACCTTCTACATGCTAGCTAAACCCTCGCTCTCCAGACCTGCTTGTTAATTGGATCAAGTTTTGCTTGTAGGTCTTGCAGTTGTTCATTTTCTCAACTTACATTGAACCTTGCTACGAACTATCCTTTTAAACAAAGAAATATTGAATCTTTATATATTCTATAACAATCAATATTGGTCAAATCCACACTCACTTGTGGAAATCGAGCAGGACGAGGTAATGGCTAGAATAAATTATGGAAAGCTCAGTTTATTCCAAGAACAATTCTCATATATTGACAGGAGTAATCACATGACCCTAGTGAGTGATCTCCTAGTACAAGCAACATGGGCAGCCCTCTGCCTGACATGATGTGATAAGAACAGCCATGATTAATTATTTCCATGACCTGAGTGTCTCTTCCTTGTCCTCTTGACTCTACCTACTGTAATTAAGCATGACAGAGAATTTGGTCAGAGACGTAGGTTGAGGTAAGCCAACTGTAGACGGTGTGCCCAAGCACAGTGCATATGATCTGACTTACAACAGAATGAAGCTTGCAGTGCTTAAGTTGTACAGTGAGACTTAATAAATGTGTTCTAGCTGAGCCCTGTAGTGCAGGCTTGTAATCCTAGCACTCTTGAGAGGCTGAGACAGGAGGATCACAGGTTGGAGCCCAACATGGGCAACTTGGTAACTTAGCGAGATCCTGTCTCAAAACTTAAAAATAAAAATGGGCTGGGGATGTAGCTCAGTGTTAAGGCTCTGGGCTTGTTTTGCAGTACCACAAAATAAATAAATAAGTAAATGAAATAATTGTGTTTTAGCTTATATGTACCTCAGATTCAAAGTCTAAGACTAGATGTCAGGTCCAGTATGACTCTTTGGAGAAGGATTAGCAGGCTAGACCTTTTTTTTTTTTTTCCAGAGTAGCATCAGGTACTTCAAGCCCTTTTTAATCTTTCTATATGGATCTTCTCTAAGCCAGAACAGCCTGACCTGGGGGTGCAAGCCTGTTATCCCAGCACTGGGGGAGTTTGAGGCATGAGGATTGCAATTTGAAGACCAGACTGGGCAGCTTAATGACTTAGCAAGACTCTCTCTCAAAATCAGAACTAAAAATGGGCTGGGGATGTAGCTCAGTGTGAAAACCCTGGGCTCAACCCTCCAGTTCCCCAAATAAATAAGTCAACAGAGCCAGAGCAAGGCCATACTAAATGCCATCGGCTCCTGAGCTCGGGCCTTCTATTCACTATTCTTCAAACTGAAAAGCCAAGTCACTTCCTGGAAATGCTCTTCTAGGGATAGGCCAAGGCTGACCTCCTCTGTTCCATTTTGCTTTTGTGAACTTCCTGGGACAGTTGATTGTGGGTTACACAATGTTTTTACCTGGGGTACAGGTCTTTTTAGCCTATACTCCTTCCCACTCCATGACCCAACATCCCACATATACCTGCTTTTATTTACAGAGAGGTGATGAAAATGACATCCGATCCATCAATTACTACCCCGAGTCGGCTTCTTTCGACCTCCGCTACTACCCTTACTATGGCAAATTGACTCATGTAAGCTCTGTCCCTTTGCTTCCTTTCTGTCAAAAAGAGTACAGGGACAAAGAAAGATCTGCCTGGGATTTATGAAAATTAGAAACTGGCAGGTGCTAATGGACGGGTTAAGAGCTGTTGACCATAGCTTGCAAATTCCTGGTACAACTACACAGCTTTCTATATCTGAACAAATCTCATATATAGTCTAGTCTAACTCTCCTTCAATTTTCAGATGGGAAATTTGGGGATCATAGAATGAAAACCACTTGTCCAAGATCACATAGCTAATGAGTGGCAGAAGCATGAGACAGACAAATTACTACCATTTGTGCCTAATCGTGCCCAAACAATCACATTTTTCCTGTTTCTCCCATTGAAGCCTCTGGGCCAGTGAAGGCTTCATCTCCAGCACAGAAGCTTGATAGATGCTAGTTCTAGTTTGAATCATGTTTTGATAACCAGAAAATCAAATTGTTCTGCAGCAGAATTGGCATCCCCCAGAGGAGAATCAGACGCCTGACGGTGACTTATGAGAAAAATGTAATTTCTCCATACTTTCCCAAGGCAAAAAAGTACACCAGTTACTGTGACCATTTGTGACTTGGCATCATAAGATTTACTCAGTTCCCTTTCTGGCGGTTATGCCATCCTACCCTGAATATCTGACCATTTCCCTCATACCACCTTCTCCCACTTAGAATTCTTATTTTTCACCTACAGGTTAATTATACCTCCCCTCTGGTGGCGATGCACTTTACAGACGTTGTGAAGAACCAAGCAGTACCTGTGCAGTGCCAACTGAAGGGCACAGGAATCATAAATGATGTTATCAATGATCATTTCGTTGGTACGGTAATCTTTACCCTGAACATAGAAACTTAAGAACTTCAGGAAACCATTCCTACCAGTTCTGCTTCTGTTTTTACTTTATGTTATTCCTGGGTGCACCTGAATTCTTTTTCTTCAACTGACATAGTCAGATGGACACCTAAGACAGCATATCATCTTTCTTTGCCTTTGACATGTGTATGAAGTGATATTGTGGGAGCGATTTAATTTTTTACAGTTAATCTCTCCTGATGACAAATAGATTATATTACTTTCCTTTCCCTTCACTTAAAACTAAAATTTATTCTCACTGTAATGTAAATATAGTATCTGATAAAATTCACAATAGCCATGGTCAGGGGAATGTCCATGGTGCTTATAAATTCATCATATTTCCTAAACTTTTGTTGGTTTTGAGGGAGAGATTCCTCCAAAATGAGGCTGATAATCTAAACCTTTACCACTTTTATTTCACCTTCCTGTCAAGGTCTGTTTTGGGAATCATAACTCAGATGAACGCAGACTACACCCAGGGCCACCGTACCTATAGAAATGTATATCCAGGGGTGCTTGAGAAACTGGCTGCCTCTTCCAGGCAACTAAACACCGATTCAAATGGTTGTCTTCAAATAGAATAGAAAGCAGTGTTAACTGGATATTGTTCTGAGATAAAGATGAAAGGTGACTATTTTTGAAAAGTGGGGTCCATCGAAATTAAGGATAGTTGTGATAGTTGATTCCTTGCTTTATGGTGTGATCACCCAAAGGCAAACACTCCTATGAACAGGTTTTTTTCGAGCTTCAGATAGAGAATGAAACATGGAAGATTTTCGTCAGCTAATTCTTCTTGGGGTATTTGTGTGATGTGCTTAGAGGTGGATGCATCCACCTCCATCACCCTGGGAAATGAAAACAGTCTGCCAACAAATATGTAGCAAGATAAAAAGCTCCTGCCAGGCCACCTGAAGCCAAAGCTTGCTATCCAGTTTTGTGTTTTCTTTAAAAGTGACCTGAGGCAAACATCTGCCTCTGTGGATCAGCCAAACCTCTTCGTTTGCTGTCTGGCCATGTGACCATTCCATTGCTTCTTAGCACCTCCACCAGGCGGAGGGCTGGGCTAAAGAGAGAAGGCCAGCATGGGTGAATAGCAGTGTTTTCAGGGCCAAAGCAAGCTAAATGGCAGACATTTAGACACATCTAGTGTCCAAATCTCCTCTACAATGTTTACCTTCTCTCGAACAGGGAACCAACAGTCTGGTGGTGAAGACAAACAAGTGGGGAAGAAACTATGATACAGTGTGAGAAGAGGCACACACTAGTATGTGGAAACATTGTAGGGGACACGAGGAAGACTATCTCCAGCTTAGAAAGCAGTATCGAACCTAGGGCCTTAGTGCTGAATTTTTCTTCTTCTTTATGCCGAGACTTGGTTTTGCCAAGTTGCTTAGGCTGAGCTCAAACTTCTGATCTTCTTGCTTCAGCCTATCAGGCTGGCACGATAGGGGTGCCCCACCACACCTGGCTTCAAATGAAGTTTCACAGCAAAGCCACAATCATGTAAAGACCTTGTGTGTTTTGGTAACTTTGAACAATTCATGTAACTGGAATGTAAAGATCTCAGAGAAATGTCAGGGGGTGGCAGGAGATTGGCCTAGATTTTGAATTTTATTCAGTGGATGAAAATAAGTCTTTAAAGCATTTTAATCAAGGAATCTTTGGGATCAGATTTGTGTTTTAGAAAGAACACTTTGGCAATCATATGGGAATGGTAGGTTGGAGAGAGACAAAACTGTAGAAGGAGTGAAAAGTGAACCCAAAGTTTTGAGCTTGGCTAAAACCAGTGAGATGGTAATATTGTTGATGAAGACTGCCTACAAGAGAAAAAGGAGTTTGGAGAGGAAGTTGTGGAAATCAATTTTGAACATTTTGGGCCTGTAGTTTCTGCTGATCAGATATTGATGTGGATGTAAATACATGTGGAGTTAAAGAAAAGGAAAGCTGAAAACAAAAGCAACATCATTTGCTTAAGTGAATTAATTTTAGAAACTCTAAACTATTTTAATCTTGAAAATTTCAGCCAATTATGTTAAACACACTATACTAATCCAGATCCAACCATAGTGGGTTTTTTTCTAGGCTTTGTGGCACAGAAAAAAGACACTTCTGCTCTTCAGAAATTTCCTTTCCAGATGCCTTCCAAGTCTTATTGACAGAATAGAGGTGGGGTTGACAGCTATTAAAAAGTGACAGAACATAGCACAATGGCAAGTGTGTAAAAACACAAAAGCAGTGAAGCAGTCTCCTCTCAACCTATTTCCTTAACAAGTTCAATTTTCAAAACTAGCCTTCAAAGAGGAAAAAGAAGGGCTTGGAGCACAGTTCAGTGGCGAAAGCACTTGCCTAGCGTGTGCAATGGCTATTTTCCAGCACCACATAAAATTAGCTGGGTATGGTGGTGCACACTTATAATCCCAGCACCTGAGAGACTTACGCAGGACGATTTGTGTGAGTCTGAGATCAGCCTGGGCTACACAGTGAGTTCAGGACCAGCTTGCACTACAAAGGAAGACCCTATCCCAAATAATAGTGATGAAAAAACTAAATAAAGACAACAACTTAAGACAATTTAAAAATTACTTCAAACAATAAAAATCTCAAGATTTAGTAGTAAAAGATAATAGAACATTAGATCTGGAAAAGGTATTAGCGTTTATAGAAAACAACTTGCATTGCATCTGACTCCAGGTCCAGTGCTCTTTCTACTCTGAGCTGCTTCTTACCACAACGTACCATCTTTTAGACAAACCCATGGGTATTATCCCAAGTATTTTGATACAAATGTCAAATTTGAGTTAAAATAGTTGATATTTCATGAGTTCAATTATTGGTGCTATATTTCATAAATAATACATTATCCTGTTAAATAGGTTGATTACTGGACAAGGACTTAGGAATCTTTTCACATTCAGTATTTGTTAATCAGTGGACTCGAGCATGTGCACAACTTCAAAGTACTGAAAAGCACTAAGGTAGTTTGGATTTTCAGCTAGGTCATGAAAAAATATCTATAATATAGAACTGAATTGATGAATATGTTCATTAATGTTAGACTCTAACTGCTCAATAAACTTGTAATCTCTTAATTTAAATAATCTCCCATACTGTGCTGTACCAGAATTTGATTTGTACAGCATCTGTTTCAATACACTTGCTTTTACTTGCTCATCAATAACAAATACTACTTCCAAATGTCTTCATGGCTTTCCCCCTTGCTAGATATTCCCCTTCGCTCCTCTGAAATCATTACCCTGAAGTAATGTTTCTTAGGCATCTGTTCACTGGAGGTCTTCATGTAGAAACATTTATATTGCCTTGGGGTTTTGTTGGCAACAATAAATTGAAATAAAAAAAGAAACGTGTGACTTCCTCTTTGTAGGTTATACCACTGATTTTCCACATGAATACCAGGCAGTCATGTGGGTAGAAAACTCGACAACTGTCAACCTACATGTTGAAGACAGTTTTTCTCCTGTATGTGACTTTTTCTTTTTTTGACTCTTGGAGTTTCACCCACAGGAAACTGAAAATGAAAGTCGTTTCATTTCTGGGTACTTTGCCTTTTGCTATCTCCATGCTTCCATTCCTCAGAAGACTGCTTTTTTGTAACAGCATTCCTTTTTTCATCCAGGTTGGGTCTTAGTATGAATCGACGTGGTTTGTGTTGCAGAGTTACACTGAGAGAAACTTTGAAGTGGTGGATAGACCCAAACTCCAAAGACAAATGCTATACATGTTTGATGAGACTCTGGCTAAGTGACTTCAAGGCACACCGGGCTATAAACTGGCTCCCAGAACAGATCTCTAGTGGCAGTTGCAATTAAAGGCAAATCTTTCCAAGCCAGGCCTGGTGGCTCAGGCCTGTAATCCCAGCACTTTGGGAGGCTGAAGTAGTAGGATCTCAAGTTCAAGCCCAGCCTGGGCAACTTAGCAATTTAGTGAGACCCTGTCTCAAAATCAAAAATAAGAAGTGCTGGAGATGTAACTTATTGTGCAGGTCCTGCACTCAATTCCCAGTACAACCAAAAAAGTTCTTTATTTAACTCAGAAGTTAGACTAAAGCAGGAATCTCTTCTTTCCTGGGAAGCCACCTGGCCTGAGGTTTACTCTGGTGATATGGTTTGATTAGCTGGGTGATGTACTGTGATCCCAATATATTTCCCTCAGCAAGGTTCTTCATCAGAGTCATTTCTTTACTGATGTTCCCTTAAAATATTCACACTTAGTAACTTAAATCATTCAGAATTAGTTTTGTGTGAGTGTGTGTCTGTGTGGAGTAAGGGGACTGGGGGCTGAATCCAGGACCTTTGCACTAACCTATATCCTAGACATTTTTTGAGATGTTGTCTCACTAAAGAGTTAACTTGCTCAGTTGGGTTCAAGCTTGTGAGTCTCCTGCTTCAGCCTCCCAAAGGCAGAAAGTGTAGGGTGTGTGTGTGTGTGTGTGTGTGTGTGTGTGTGTGCGTGCGTGTGTGTGTGTGTGTGTGTGTGTGTGTGTGCATGCGCGCATGGGTGAACAGGTTAAATGGAAAGGGGAAGGAAAAAGGATTTGAAAGACTGCTTCACAAAGGTGGATCACTTGTGCCAGGAGTTGGGGACCAGCCAGGACAACACACTGAGAACTCACCTCTTAAAAAATATTTTGTGGGGCTGGGTCATAGCTCAGCGGTTACAGCATTTGTCTAGTATGTACAAGGCCCTGGGCTCAATCTCCTAGCATCACACTGAAAAAAATTTATAAATGAGAAACTTCTACAACAAAACAGTAAGGAATTACTGTTGTTTTTGTCCTTATCAGATTATTGCAGAATAAGAATGATATAAAACTTATGCTTATAAAACAATCAGTCTAACCTAGGTGTGGTGACACATTACTTGAGCCAGGATTTGGGAGGCAACCTGTTCAGTATACTGGGCATCTCTTTAAAAAAATGATTTATGAATTAGAAAGTGCTACAATAAAACAATAGGAGCTTGTATTATTTTTTGTCCTTCTTGGATTACTGCAGAACAGGAATGTTATAAAACTGAAGTTTATTAAATAATCTTAGCTGGGTGTGGTGGCACACATCTGCAGCCCTGCTACTCAAGAAGCCAAGGCAGTAGAATCCCAAATTCAAGTCCAGCCTGGGAAATTTAGCAGGTTCTTGTCTCAAAGTAAAAAATAAAAAAAGGCTGAGGATGTAGTTAAGAAGTAGAGCATCTATGAATTCAATCCTCAGTACTGAAAAAAAGAAAAAAGTCATTTGAAGAAGAGAAAGACTACCTCACACAGTTGTTTAGATGCAGGCTAGAAGGAAGAAAGGTTGATGGGGGTTACAAAATGTTTAAGAAAGATAAGAAGGATCCCAGTCTGTCAGCTTATGCTCTAGAACATACTTCCTGCAGGCTCCTGAATGACTATAACTTCGTCAGGGTCCCACCAAAAAAATAGATGGCATGCTTGATGAAAATTGGAAGCCAGTTCATTGACAAGGAGATTACTTATAAAAGTATAGTAACCTGGAAACAGCACAGTAACCTAGCCTAGAAGGAGGTGAACTCTTAGCCTCACTAGACACTGAGGTGTAAGAGTAGGAAGCAGTCACTAGAATGCAGAAGGGCTGAGTCATGTACAATTGGTTGCCTTGAGAGGAGTGGTAACCTGGTTAAAAGACTGGGCTAGCTCGAGGTGATCTTATAGGAAAAAGAACAGAAGAATAAATATTGCAACTTAATTTTCTTCTTTTCTTCCCATCTACTGGTAATTATCCTTGGCCAAACATCCAGAAGGCAAGAAGGCAAAGAAGACCCAGGTGAAAAAAGGGCCACCTGGCATAGCCATCAACAGGGCTTCTAAGACCAGACTCTGAGTCTGGTACAAAGCTAGAACTGTCTACTGAACCAGCTCCAGTCACTGGGTCAACTTTATTTTCACATGTTTCTTTTCTGTGGATGTGGGACCACAAGTGTGAGGCTTTCTCATTACAGAAACTTTTTTCTCTATTCTTTAGTATTCATTTTCTTCTCCAAGTTTCTTTTTTAAATTTATTTTTCCCATCATTTTTATTAATATATATATACATGTGATACATAATGTTTGCAATGAACTTGAGTATTTTGTGCACATATATATCTTATCAACATTACAATCCATTTTCCTCCCCACTTTTGGGCCTCCCACACTCTCCCCATCCCCCTGTAATTACCACTGTCACACCCATTTAGTTCTATGGAATGCCTATATTCTGGGTTTCCCAAATCAGAGAAACCATGAGATATTTAACATATTTAATCTTCTGCATCTGGCTCACTCCACCACTTAAATTGTCACTCTTTAGCTCAGCTTCCCACCTCTAGAATGGGCTGCAGTGGCCATATTTTTATGCCTCTTCTCAGAACCCATTATTGGGACGATTTGCCGGAAGCTCTTTTTTTCTGTATCTTACTATATCTTTGTTGAGATTCTTTAACGTGGCCTCACCCACCAGTCCACATAAGAAAAGAACTGTAATAGTGAAATTCGCAAGGCTGGAAAATGTGAGAAAAAAGAGAGAAGTTAAATTTCAAATTCTTTAGCTGAATACTGAAAGGTACATATATTTATTAATATCTATATATGCAATATACAATGTTCACAATGAACTGAAGTATTTTGTGCACATATATATCATATCAACATTAAGATCCCTTTTTCTCCCCATTTTTGGCCCTCCCACACCCTCCCATCTTCGTGTAACTCACACTATCACACTTCCTTTTGTACATGCAAATGATATTCAGGTTATCATTACATCAATCAGTTTTCTTAGGATAAACTTACATTAAAGACCGATTAAATAAATTGCTGCATTAAGTGAACTTAAGTCTATATCACAAAAGTATATTAACACAAAGCAATAGATATGATGGCAAACTTGGTTATTTCAGAATTTTTTAACTTTCATAAATTATTTACTCACATTTCACTACAATTACTAGCATTTGCCACATTAGGTTTATCATTTTATCTAACTATCCATCCACAAATTCATGCATACATATTTTTAAAGATTTTATACTAATTCACCATGTTGAATATAATTATTATGTTTGGAAAACTAATATACTATGAAAACTAATAATTGTGGGGAAGCTTCACAGGTTTTATGAGACAGCTGGTACTGTTTTAGGATACCAATCAAATGATTCAAATACCAATCTATTTTTTGTTACACTTTCTCTTTAGATGTTTTCTTTCCTCCATATTTTTGGTGCTGCTTTTTGCTCTGTCTCTTTCAAAGATTCCCTCAAGTATTTTCTGCAATGCTGGGCAAGTGGTTGCAAATATCTTTAGGGACTATTGGTCATGAAAAATTTTTACTTCTCCTTCAATTTTCAGGGATAATTTTGCTGGGTTGTGTCAGTCTGGGTTGATCCTTGCTGCCTTTTAAAGCTTGAAAGATTTTGTTTCAGATGCTCTTGGTCTTTAATGTTTGCATTGAGAAAACTGTGGTAACTCAAATGGATTTGCCTTGGTAGAATAATGGCTGTTTTTCTCTTGGTGCTTTTAATATCTTCTCTTTGTGTTGTATTTCTGAGGTTTTAATTGTGCTATGTCATGGCAAGTCTTGCTGTTGGTTGAGGTTATTTGGTGTTCCATAATCTTCTTGTATTTGAGAATTAATTTCTTTTCCCAGATTTGGGAAATTTTCTTGCATGATTTTAATGAATGAATTATTTATATCTTAGTGTTGTCTTCTGCTCTTTCTCACAGTCATAATTCTAAGATTGGTTCTCTTTGACTCATCCCTCCGCTGTTGCATCCAGCTACTTTGCTCATTTCTAATTTTGGAGTCATGCCTAATTATGGCATTTGTTTTTTCCGTCTTGTCTTCCAAGTCTGAAATTCTGCCCTCACAGTATTCAAGTCAGCTTCTCCTGCATTCAGATGTGTTTTTCATATCCTGAATTTCAGCTAGATTCAAAACGTCCACTTCTCTATCAAATGTTCTTTCATATCTTGCATTTTCTTATTTACCTCAGCTAACTTTTTATTTGTGGCTTCTTTATGCTCAGTAAGCTTTGTATTCATGAAGACCACTATTTGTTTAGTAAATTTCTCCTTAAGCCTACTGATCACTGCTTGCATTTCTTTGAGACTATGTTGTTTGAACCAGTTGTTCAACTCATTTATCTGCTTTCTGACTTCCCTTGAGTTCCACTATTTCAGGGTCTATGACATTAGTTTCTTGGGTCTCTGACATTTCTGTGGGTGTCCTGTTGCCTTATCTTCGTCCCATGATTCTGTTGTTGAGGGACTTCACTTTAAAGGCTTAGCCAAGAGGTTTCTTTGAATGTCTATGAGATGTGCATTGCGGGGGAGTCAAAATTCCTCTGAGTTCTGTGCTGGGAGAGAGGACATAACAGACCAATGACCTCTGAGGTGTCTTGCTTACCCCCACACCCCCTCCGCAAAGCTCTCCTGCCTTCCTGAGATCAGAGGTCTCCACCCGCAGAGGTGCTCCTACTATTCTGACCATTCAGGAGGTCGGCAGTCTTTCTTTCTGTCCTCTCCACAATTGTCCCTTTTGCCAGTTTCTTCCTAGGTGCTGTTTAAGAGTGATCCCAAAAACCCTGATGTGCTCTTCTGAGGGTTTTTTTTTTTTTTTGACTCTAAACAGATCAGTCTTGGGCTCTTTTTTTATGGCTCCTCCTTATGTCATTGACTGTTATGGCTGCTGAGTGCTGCTTCTGATCTAGGCTCCAGGAGGCCTTTTCTAGGGGAAGCTCGCATTGCATTTGTAGTGTGCACTACCCACAGACTCATTTTTTGGAGGCTGGGGCTACCAGCTCCTGTCAATTCCCACTTCTCCTGGATCCACATTTACCTCAGTCTGAGGCTCCAGACTCTGGGCTTTTCTCCATCTATGGATGCCAATACTTCAGGGCCATGCTCAGCTGACCTGGGGTGGCTTCCTGGACTGCTGTTTACCTCCACTTCTGATGTATGGGGGGGGGGCGGTTCTGACCTTCCCATGGCCTCATTTCAGTTGTTGATGTGCTCCTCCCTGTCCTAGCTACATTGAACAGGCAGTTTTTTACTATATTCTCAACTTTTTAAATGTGCCCATGAAGAGACATTGTGCAGCTCTGTTACTCGGCCACCATCTTGACTGGAAGCCTCTTTTCCCATTTTTTCCTGCATACTTTCCTAGTCTGGTATCCTTTGGTACATTATTTTGAACTCTTTTGCTTGCTTGTGACAAAGGGAATTAAACAAAACTTTCAAATTCAAATAAAAGGGACTGAAGAGTCCATGTATCATTTTACTCCAGGTATCAGCTCATCCAGAAATAAAGGCTGTCAGTAGGAAGCAGTGTCACTCCCCCTCTCTGTTCTGTTCTCCCTTTGGCTGGCTTCATTCTCAGGCTCCACTGTCAAAATGGGTAACATGGCTGCCATCCCTGCCAGGCCTCCATCCTTAAAGGCTAAAGTTAAAATAAAAAAATTGGTCAGGAAAAATGTCACATGCCTGTAGTCTCACCAGCACTTAGGAGTCTGAGGCTGGAGGATCACTTAAACCCAGGACTTTGAAACCAGTCTGGGCAACATAATAAGACTCTGTCAAAAAAAAAAAAAAAAGAAAAAGAAAAAAGAGAAAAAAAAAGAAAAAGAAAAAGAAAAGAAAGAGAGAGAAAGGAAAAAAGAAAATGAGAAATATCAATCCTGAGTCTTCCAGTGACTTGCATTGAATCTTGTGAAGCAATTTCTATGGCCACCAGAAAAAAAAAAAAAAAAAACTGTGTGGGGCTTGAGTCACATATCCACCTGTTAAGCATAGGGTGTTATCAATATCACTTAAACTGCCTGAATTAAAAATCACAGAGAGGTTATCTGCCTGGGGAAACCTGAGAAGATAGTACCAAAGAAGGACAAGCAGATATGAGTGGCAGATAGAATAGATGGCTGCCGTATTTTGTCAGAGTGTCAAATTCTACACATTTCAGGTTATATCTGAACTTTTAGTATAAAATCTTTTCAAAGTTTTAACATTAGGTTCTCAAAGTGCACTCCTTTTATTGTACCTTAGCATTTTTTCAACAGCTTTTGCTCAGAAGAAAAAAAGCAGTGGGAAAATGGGAGGGATGGAGGGTGGGGGAGAGAGAAAAAGAGAGAGAGGAGGGGGGAGGGGGGAGAGGGAGAGAGAGAGCACACAGGAGAGAGGCCTTGATTTATTCTGCTTCATCCTAACTAAAGAAAATCTAAACCAGGAGTTGTGGTGCATACCTGTAAACCTAGAACCTAGGAGACTGAGGCAGGAAGATTGCCAAGAGTTTGAGGCCACCCTGGATGACATCGTGAGCTCAGGACAAGCCTGGGCTTCACAGTGAGACTGTCATAAAACAAAAGATATCTATAACAAAATCTATAATTCAATTCTACATAAAAAATCTAGCTTGCATAAAACTTTTATCAGAAAAAATGGTCAATTTTTGTAAACCAGTTAACCTGAATTAGAAAAGTATTTTGACTTTCATCAAGAACAAATGTTTATAAATTAGGAACAGTATGAAGATGACCTCTTTTCCTGCCTTTCCAATCTTCCAGCTGATGATGCCATCTTCTGCACAGAAAGTCCTAAGGAATATACTAGAATGTTTTTAGAGCTAGTGACCAGGGTCACCAAGACTGCAAGATAAAAAATCAGTCCATGAAAATCAGTTGTCTCTTCTTATATTAGGAATTAAAATATTTTAAATTAAACTAACAAAGTAGTTGCATGCAATATAGAATGAACACACTGATGGAAATTGTGAGCCAAAGAAACACAGAAGTTGTATACTAAAAACTATGTTTCCCTTTTTTATTGGTATGTGTTTGTGATAAGCAGTGGTTATATTATTTTTCCCATTTTTATTGGTATTTATATGCAACATACAATAATTACATCAAACTTGGGAATTTTGGGCACATATATATTGTGATATCATTACAATCTCTTCCCCTCTCCCCTTTTGACCCTCCTATCCCCACTCATCTCTTCCTGGACTCCTAATATCTCACTCATTTTATTTTATAAATTGCCTGTATCTTGGGTTTCTCATAATAGAGAAACGTGAAATTTAATCTTCTGAGTCTGACTCACTTAACTAAGCAAGGTGGTCTCCAGTTGCATCCTTTATCTACAAATGCCTCAAATCTACCTGTCTTTATGGAAGAGTAGTACTCTACTGTGTACGTATACCACAATTTCATATCTGTTGTTCTATTGGTGGAAGGATTTGTTTTCCCCGCATCCTCACCAGCATTTATTGCTTCTTGAGTTCTTGATAGTTGCCCTTCTCACTGGGGTTAGATGGTATCTCAATGTTATTTTGATTTATATTTCTCTAATGGCTAAAGGTGTTGAACATTTTTATGTATTTTCTGGCCATTTGTACTTCTTTTGAAAACTGTCTATTTTCCATTCCGTCAGTTCTTTCTTCACTTTGTTGCTCATTTCCCTTGCTCTGAAGAAGCTTTTAAATTTGATATGCTCCTGTTTTTTGATTCTTGGGATTATTTCTTTTGCATCAGGTGTTCTATTGAGAAAGTCTTTTTGCCTATGCCAGCGTCAAGAGTTTTGCCTATTTTGTCTTCCAGGAGATTCAGTGTTTTTGTTTTAATATCTGGGTCTTGGCACCACTTTGATTTGGTTTTAGTGTATGGTGAAAGGTGTGGGTCTAGATTCATTCTTTTGCACGTGAATAACCAGTTTTCCCAGCACCATTTATTAAAGAAGCTTTTCTGCAGTGTATGTGTTTGGCCCCCTTTGTTAAAAACTAGATAGCTGAGGGTGCTTGATGTTGTCTTTGCATTCTCTGTTCTGTTTCACTGGCCAACCTGTCTGTTTTTGTGCCAATGCCATATATATTTTTAAATCACTGTTGCTTTTTAATATTGCTTGATGTCCAGCATCATGATGCCACCTGCTTTGGTCTTGTTACTCAAATTTGCTTTGGCTATTCTGAGTCTCTTTTGTCCCATGTGAATTTTAGGATTATTTTTGTGGTTCTGTGAAGCATGTTGATATTTTCATTGGAATTGCCTTGAACCTGTATATCAGTTTTGGTAGAATGGACATGTTGACAATATTAGTTCTGCCTATTTAGGAGCAGGGAATGTCTTTCCATTCTCTAATGTTTTCTTCAAATTTTTTCAGAATAATATAGTTTTTAATCATAAGGGTCCTCCATTTCCTTGGATAGGTTTGTTATGAGGTATTTAATTTCCTTTGGGAGGGCTGTAGAAAATGGGATTGTTCTTTTCATCTCTTTTTCAATGAGCTCATTGTTAGTGTACAGGAATGCTATTGATTTTTGATATTAACTTCGTATCCTGAGATGTGGCTGAATTTGTCAATTAATTCTAGAAGTCTTCTGGTGGAGTTTTGGAGGCAGAGAATCATGTCATCTGCAAATAAGAGAAATTTAACTTTATTCTTTCAATTCTTTAGTTTGTTCTATTGCCTGATTGCTCTCATTAGGGTTTTGAGTACTAGATTGAACAGAGCACTGACCAGTGCACAGCCTTGTCAGGTTCCTGACTTAAGGGGAAATGCTTTCAATTTTCACCACTTAGTATAATCTTGCCTGTAGGTTTGGTGTAAATGGTTTGTATTAGCTTGAGGCATGTCCTTCTACAGCAATTCTCATCGGGATTTTTCTTTTATCATGAAGAGATTCTAAATTTCGTCAAAGGCTTTTTCTGCATCTATTGAGACAATCATGTCATTTTTATATTTGCTTTTGTTTATGTGGTATATTACATTGATTTACGTATGCTGAACCATTTTTTGATTCCTGGGATGAAACTACTTATTCGTGATGTATGATCTTAATGATTTGTTGAATTCTGGTCACCAGTATCATAGTGAGGATTTTTGCATCTACATTCATTTTTTTTTTCAGACGGAGCCTCCCTCTGTAGTTAAGAATAATCTTGAACTCACTATATGCCCCAGGCTGGCCTCAAACATACAGCAGGCCTGCTGTCTGGACCTTCTAAGTGCTGAGATTATAGGCATGCAACATCATGCCAGGTTTATGTGATGCTGGGGAATGGAACTCAGGGCCTTGCCCTTGTTCAAGCTCTCTACCTGCCGGGCTATTCCTCCAGTCCTGCATCTATGTTCATAAAGGAAATTGGCCTATAGTTGTCTTTGGATTTGGTATCAGAGTAATGTTAGCTTCCAACGTGAGTTTGGCAATGTTCTTTCTCTTTCAATTTTGTGGAACAGCTTGAGAGGTAGCAACTTTATTACCACCTCAATCTCCATACTCGTTATTAGCCTATTCAGGGTTTTTGTATCTTTTTGGTTCCTTTTTGGAAGCTTGTATGTGTCTAGGAATTTGTTCATTTCACCGAAATTCTCCAATTTTTAGGAACATAAAATTTCAAAATAGTTCCTTATAATTCTCTGAATTTCAGTAGCCTTTGTTGTAATTTCACCTTTCTCATTTCTAATTGCATCGATATGAGTTTTTCTTCCCTTTTGGTTACTTTAGCCAGGAGTTTATCAATTTTTTTTTTTAAGAACCAACTCTCTTAGATTCTTTCAGGCAGATTTTGTAGTTTTCAGCATACAATTATTTCACCTCTTGAAATTTATTTCTAATAATTGTATTCTTTTTATGCTATTCCAAATAGAACTGTTTTAATTTTTCCGATTGTTCATTGTATATGTTGTTGATTGTTAGTGTATAGAAGTACACCTGGGGCTGGAGGAATGGCTCAGCAGTTAAAGCGTTTGCCTAGCAAGCACTAAGTCAAGTGCTAACTACCCAAGTTCAATCCCCCAGCACCACATAAGCAGGGCATGGTGGTGCAGATCTGTAATCACAGCACTCAGGGTGCAGAGGCAGGAGGATTGCCATGAATTCAAGGCCAGCCTGGGCTCCATAGTGAGCTTAGGATGGACCAGCCTGGGCTACAGGGCAAGACTGTCTCAAAAAAAAAAAAAAAAAGTACAACTGATTTCAGTGTATTTATTTACTTATTTTTATTTTTATTTTTGCAGTGCCCGGGAGTAGACACAATGCTTTGGGCATGCTAGGCAAATGTTCTATCACTGACCTATGTCTCCATCCCCTATTGTATTGACTTGATATCTTGCAACTTTGCTAGCTCTGATAACTAATTCTAAGTCTTTTGTGGAAACTTTAACGTTGTCTCTGTATTAGATCCTGTCATCTAGGAACAGAGACAATTTTACTTTTTATTTTCCAGTTTCGATGCTTTTCTTGTATTTTTTTCTTGCCTAATTGCTATAAGACTATCAATACTAAGTCGAGTAGAAGTGGTGAGAGAAAGTATCTTTGCTTTTGACTGATCTCAAACGAGAAGCTTTCAGTCTTTCACCACTTAGTATAACGCAAGCTGTGGGCTTTTCATAAATGGTTTTATCAAGTTGAAGTAGTTCCTTTTATTCTTAGTTTTAGTGTTTCAGAAATGAAAGAGTGTTGAGGCTTCTCAAATGATTTTTCTGCATCTATTGAGATTGCCATCTGGCTTTTGTCCTTCATTCTGCTAATGTGTTGCGTTGCTTTGATTGATTTTGGTATGGTGAATCATCTTTGCATCTCCAGAATAGACCTCCCATGACCATAACCTTTCTAATTTGCTATTGTATTTGGTTTGTTAGAATTTTGTTGAGGATTTTTTCTCCAATGTTTATTAGTGTGTGTGTGTGTGTATGTGTGTGTGTGTGTGTATGATACACATTGGTTACATGGAGCTGGAGTGTTTGTGTGCTTTGTGTGCATATATATCATGACAACATTACAATCCCTATTGGCCCTCCTGCTCCCTCCCTCATCCCCCCTCACTCCCACTATCACACCCATTTGGTTCTACAAAATGTCTGTAATCTGGGATTCTCACATTAGAGAAACCATGTGATATTTAATCTTCTGAGTTTGACTCACCTCATTAAGCATGATGGTCTCAAGTTGCATCTGTTTACCTATGAAAGCCTCAAAACTGTCTGTCTTTATAGAAGAGTAGCACTCCATTGCGTACATACATCACAATGTTGTATCCTTTAGTTTGTGGATGGGTATTTCGACATCTTCCATAACAGCTATTGCTATTTGTGCTGCTCTAAATATGGGTATACATGTATCTCTATTGTGCATTGCTTTTAACTCCTTTGGAAAGATACGCAAATGAGACAATGCTGGTGAGATTGGGAGGAAACAGGAATCCTTTTACATTGCTGGTGGGACTGTAAATTGATAGATCCACTATGGAAAGCAGTATGGAGATTTGTTGGGGATTTTCACACCAATATTCATCAAGAATGCTGGTCTATATTTCTATTCTTGTATTGTCTTTCCCTGTCTTGGGTATCTGGATATTGCTATCGTAATAGAGAGCTTGGACGCTTTCCCTCCTCTTCAATTTTCTTGAGGAGTTGTAGTATTCTTATTACTTCTTTAAATGTTCAATACAATTCATCAGTGAAATTAACTGGATTTGGGATTTTCTTTGTTTGAAGGTTTTTGATTACAGGTCCAATCTCCATATTTGTTAATTTTTAAGATTTTCTATTTCTTCATGACTCAGCCACGGTACAGTGTATGGTTCTAGAAATTTATTATTTCTTCCAAGTTATCCGATTTTGGCATTTAAAAATTTGTTCATAAAACTCTCTTAGTTTTTATTTCTGTGGTATAAGTTGTAATGCATCATCTTTTAATAAGTTGTACTGCATCATCTTTTATTTACAATTTAGTTTTGTGAGTTTTACTTTTTGTGGTACTGGAAATTGAGACAAGTGCTTTCACACTGACCTACAACTTCAGTCCTTTATTTCTCGTTTTGAGAAAGAGACTCACTAAGTTGTCTCAAGCTGAGCTCGAATTTGCAATCCTCCTGCCTTAGCCTCTGAGAGTACTGAGATTATAGGCCTGCACCACTAGGGCTAACTTCTCTTTTCTTCTTCATGTAAGAGTTTGTCAATTTGGTCAATCCTTTACAAAATAAAAAAATAAAAAAAAACCCGTTAATTTTTTTCTATTCTCTATTTCATTTACCTCTGCTCCAATAATATTTCTTTCCTTCTGCTGACTTCTTTCTTTTTCTTTTTCCTGTCTCTCTCCCCTCCCCTGTGTGTGTGTGTGTGTGTGTGTGTGTGTGTGTGTGTGGTGCTGTGGATTGAAACTAAGGCTGTGTATTAGACTATGTACTATATCCTCAGCTCTTTTTCTTATTTTGAGACAAGGTCTCACTAAGTCATTAAGTTGTCCAGGTTACACTCAAGCTTGTGATCCTTCTTCAGCCTCTCAGAGTGCTTGGATTGCAGGTGTGCACAACCACGTTCAGTTTCTTCTGTTAACTTTGATTATGTTTCATATAATATACTTTCATTCTGATTGCTTGAAGATTATATCTGCTACTCATATGAGGAATTTAATCATGATATGCCCTAATGTAGTATTCAGTTTAAGCTTAAAATGTATTTAGCTTCTTGGGTCTCTTTATAGTTTACATGAAATTTGGGGAAATTTTCATTCACTAGTCTTCAAATATTTTCTGAACTCTCCTTTAGGAACTCCAATTATGCAAATAGAGGCGGTTGGCTTTCCAGATCACTGAAGCTCGGTTCATTTTTTGAGATGCTTTCTTTCTTTTTTGTAGTTTATTGATATGTATACATGTGATACATAATGTTTACACTGAACGTGAGTATTTTGTGCACATATATATTGTGTCAAAATTACAAACTCTTCCCCTCCTCCTTTCTGACCCTCCCACTTCCTCCTTCCCCCTGGGTCCCACTGTCCCCTCGGGGACACTTTTCTTTCTCTTTTGGGTTTGTTATTTGCATAGTTTCTAATCCAAATTCTTCAAGAATTTTTTTTCCTGAAATATGCAATTTTCAGATAATCTCATCTATACTTTTGTCAAGTTATATAGTTTTCATCTCAAATCCTTACTCAACATTTCGATCATTTAGAATATAATAACTGTTGCAATACCCTTGTCTGCTAATTCTAACATCTTTGTCATTTGGGGGGTGGTTTTGATTTTACCTTATGGTGTATCATGTTTTTGTCGTACTTACATGCCTAATGATTTTTTATTGAATGTTTCAGTGTTAAACTTTTAGATACTGCTTGTTTTTGTATTCCAATAGACATTCTCGAGCTTTGGTATCAAATACAGTTAAGTTCATGGAAATACCTGGATACTTTGGGGTCATACTTTTATGGTCTTTTAGATGGATAAAGAGTACTGTTCAGTCTAAAAATTCTCCATGACTATGGCCAGAATCTTTTCTGTCATCTTCTCAATATTTCATGAATTACAAAATTGGCTAAGGAAGAGGCAGCATTTCAAATTCCACATATGCTGATACTTTTGTTACTTGGGCAGTCTACGCATGAGTGTCCATTGGTATTTGGAAACATCAGTACTTGAAGAAGCTCTCTGAAAGTCTCTGGAGATGCATACACACACACACACAATACAAATACACACACACACACACACACACACACACACACACACACTATCTGATACTATGTGTAGCAAATCCTAGCCACATTGGCCTCCTCTAACTCTCCACCCCACCACCTCAATTCACGGCATTTTTTCAGATCTCACCTGGGATTCCTCCTCCATGCCATGTCCTAGACAGTCTTTCTCAGGATTACTGCCCTTTATTACTTGATTCCCGGTGACTCAATTATTTTGTATCTTTTCTTCATTAAGTTCTTTCCTGGTGGGAAGATAAATCCAAGTCTATTTTATACCATCATGGGAAATAGTAGAAATCAATTTCATTTTCAAAAAAAATTTGTTTCCAAGTGTGCTATACAGACTTCAGTCTGATAAACAGAAATAAACTGTGTGTGTGAAGGTGTATTTAAAAAAAATTTTGCTATGTATTCTTGGAGGATGAGGTAGGAGGATCACAAATTTGAATCCAGACTGAACAACTTAATGACTTAGTGAGACTCCCATTTTTGTTGTTATTGTTGTTTTATTTTTTGAGATAGGATCTTGCCCTGTAGTCCAGGCTGGCCCTGACCTCACTATGTTGCTCAAGCTGGCCCCAAACTCTCTTTTCTCAGCCTCCAGAATTCTGGGATTACAGGCGTGCACTGCCACAGCTGGCTTGGTTCTGGGGAATCAAACCCAGGGCCTTGTGCTTGCTAGTCAAGTACTTCAACCACTGCTACGCCCTAGTGTATGAGACCCTATCTTAACATCAAAACTGAAAACCAAGATAGGGATGAAGCATAGTGCAAATGCCATGGGTTCCATCCCCAGTCCTGCAAAACGGAAACAAAAACCAAACATTGGTTACAAAGATTTTATCTCATGACAGTTGAGCAGTCTCTGTAAGGCTGCTGTTTTCACAACTAATGCTAGAACTTGAAGTCTAGCATGCGGATAGGAAAGCAAGCTTTACATAGACAGAAAGTTGGAGGGCACAAGAAACCTGGAACCCACAAGCACAATCCTGCATTCTGGAGAATGGATTGAAACTCATTAGCTCTTGTTTCCTCTGACCTTGATGGGGTGGGTATCCTGAACAAACCAACACACTTTATGAAAAAGATAAAATCACATACCACACTCAGGAATGAGAGGAGATCAAAGAAGTTACAGAGGAAGATGGAGTACTTCCAAACCCAGCTGCTGTCTTGGGCAAACATGGTAAGCAAGCAGAAACAAGCACTGTTTTTGAGCTCCAAAATAACTAGTGTGTCCCTTCCGCCCTCCAATTTTACTACAACAATCTCCCTTGGGATCATCTATTGTATAGTAAGTGTCCCACCTACCTGGAGGGAGGAAGAAGGCTCTTAGACATAGGAGATACACAACTCATAGATGCACACAGCAGGAGTGTCCAGGTAGTCACCCAGGCCAGAAGCCCCACCTGTACCTGGCATGCAGCCACGTGGTCGCTGTTAGGTGAGTGCACATGTGCAGTTTCAGCCGCACACCTTCTGGCCTGAATGAGGACTCTGAGCTTTGGGTATCTCAGGGCATTCATGCCATGTGATACAGGGAAAAACTGCAAGTGAGTCCACAGGGAGGAGCGGGAGCTGCTCAGGTAGGCAGTGCAGCTTCTGCAAATAGTCGCTTTTTGGTGATATGATTGAGCTGACTCAGCCACGCTCCTGTAGGTAACTCCAGAAAACTCACTGGTTCACCAAGTTGGACATGATATAATCATTACTTTGGTTTGTGAGATGTGCCCGATCATTCATGTCTCCTAGGAAAAGTTTCGAGCAAAAGAAAAGAAATTTTGGGAAGTAAAGCTGAACCTAAAGAAGTTTGCCTGTTATAAACTTCCCACATGAAGTGGTTCCTGATTTATTTTGGTGAATTAAATATTTTCCCCATTCCTATTTATCTCTACTTATTCCTACAAATTTCTTATGTTTATCTCGCATCCTTTAGTTTCAACAATTCTGTTAATTGTATTCATATTATTTGTGGCCTTTGAAGTTTTTGGGTATACAGTCAGACCAGAAAAAGTTATAGCTCTGTTTCTTCAGAACTTATTATGATATGTAATTTTCTGCTTTTACTGGAATCTCAAAGAGTATAATGTAATTCCTGGTCATCATGAAAACAGTTTTAGCATTTTACTGTCTGAATATTTGCTATTTTGTTACCTTCATAAAATTAATTTTTGATTCTTACATATTTGTCCATATATATGAGATACAATGTGAGGTCTTGATTCATTACCAAACCAGGGTAATTAGCATATCTATCCACTTAGATGGATGCTTCCTACTCCTCTTTTACCTTGACTTCTTATTAGGAATCCTTATACAAAGGACTGAAAAGAACTAGACATTCCAAAAAATTTTAAAAATCTAATAAAAATAAGCATCTGAAATGAACACAGTTCTTAGAAGACATCCAAATGTCTAATAAATATATGAAAAAATGTTCAGCATCTTTAGTCATCAGAGAAATGTAAATCTAAACAACACTGAGGTTCCATCTAATGCCAGTAAGAATGTCTGGCATTAAGAAAACAAAAATCAACAAATGCTGGCAAGGTTGTAGAGAAAAGGAACCTTCCCACAATGCTGGTGGGACTGTAAACTGGTACAACCACTATGGAAAGCAGTATGGAGATGCCTCAAAAAACTGAAAATAGAGCTATACCTCTTCTCGGGATCTTCACAGAAGAGTTAAAGTTAACATACAAGAGTGATACATGCATACCCATGTTTATAGCAGCACAGTTTATATAGCCAAATCTTAGAAGAATCAATCCAATATGGCCAACAACAGAGGAATGGATAAAGAAGCAACGGAGTACTATAAGGAAAGACAAATTGGAGTCATCTGTGGGAAAATGAGTACACCTTGAGACTATTAGGCTGAGCACAATGAATTAGACACAGAAGGTTAAATATATGATTTCTCTTATATAAAAAAATCAAACTGTAAAAAAATAAAAGAGAGATGGAAGAAAGTAAAAAGCTAGACTGTGGAAAAAGCAAAGGGATTTGGGTAGGTGAGGGAGTGGGAAGGGAAAAGGGATGTGATATGTAAGGAAAAAAATAAATAAAAAGAATACTTGCAGAATTTTATGAAAGCATTTATGTATATTATTGATACGACTTTATTATATTCTCCCTTAATTCATTTTTGTCATGAATTATGTTGATAGATTTATTTATATTGAACCACTCTTATATTCCCTGGGTATATCCAGCATGATAATAACTGATTATGCCTTTGATATTTTCTCAGTTCAGACTCCTTTTGGCTGCAAGTAACAGCCCAGCTAAAAATATCCTCAACCATAAAGACAACATTGAATTATTCAGTACCACTAAAAGTCCAGAGCAGGTAGTACCAATATCGTTTTAGAGGCTAAGTGACAATACCAAGGACCCAATCGGTCTCATTATTCCATATTGTCACAGAAGTGTGTTGTAATAAAGGATCTGATTTTATTTCTCCCTGCTTAACTTCTGAAAGCTTTCAGACTTAACCTACCCTCTTCCCCTTGTGCCTCTCGTTTTTGGCAAGATGATTAGAAAGCTTTTGTTCTTCCTTTGGTACTGGCTATGGACTCAAATCATGCAGGCCTCATCCCTTACATAAGAGCCTTCACCTCAATATACCCTCTAACCACAACAAAAATACCAAGCCAGAAGCTGGAGGAATGGCTCAGTGGTTAAAGTGCTCACCTAGCAAGCTCTAAGTCAAGTGCTAAATACTTGAGGTCAATTCCCCAGCACCACATAAGTTGGGAGTGGTGGCACATGCCTATAATCCCAGCACTCAGGTGGCTGAGACAGGAGAATTGCCGCGAGTCCAAGGCCAACCTGGGCTCCATAGTGAGTTCAGGACAAGCCTGGTCTACAGAGCAAGACTCTGTCACACACACACACACACACACACACACACACACACACACACACAAATGCCAATCTAGTCTCCTGTCCTATTAAACCATTTCACCTCATCTTGGAATTACTTCCTTGGCTGCCTCAGAAATAGTTATTCTTTACATAATAAAACTTTCATATAATCTTGGTGTGTTTTTTGTGGTATCATCAGTTTTGACATCCAAATCAAATTATGGGTGGGAATTCATGTTATTTCTGTATGAAGCCCATAATTGGTACTATTAGAAGGATTTTGAGACAATGACTACTGTAACCAGATATCTTTCCTCTCTTGCTTTGACTTGTGGATTGACTGATGATGATAAGCATACACTTGAACTGTTGCCTGCTGACTAGCTTGCATTATGAGATGGGCTTCTTTGTGCTGCATTTGTGGAGTTCTATTGGCCTCTAATATAGATTTGATTGACCTAAGCCAGGTGTTCCAATTATTCTTTAACATCTGAGGACAGGGGTATGGGATTGAACCCTTCCTTAAAGTGACCTTGGATGGTATCTTTGCCCAGACCTCTCAGTTTGTCTTAGAACAAATCATCTGTCCCAACTGTAGTCTTACCCTGAGAGTTTTTGGTGCATATCTCAAGAAAATACTGAAGATGGGGCAAGGAGGGTGAGAGGGGTGTGTCAAAATGATCAAAATATATTATGTGCATGTACAGATCTGCCAAAATGAAACCTATTGGTCTTTTTAACTGATAAAGAGTGGGAAAAAGAAAATATTGATGATCATTCTACAGAATGTGCACAGGAGAAAATATACTCGGTATAATACACAGACCCTTCGGGTGGTTGCTTCCATGACAGAAGAGTAGTGTTATGACTTGGATCTGCAATGTCCTCCCAAAGCCTTATATGTTTGGATGTTGTGGAATAGCTGTAGAATTATGTGCTGTTAAGACGCTGGGGCCTGGTCAGGAGGGGTGGAACACTGGGGTTCGGCCTGGAAGGAACATATCACTGGGGCATGGGCTGGGAGCATATATGTTAGCTCCACCATTTCTCACCCACTTAGCTTCCTGTCTTCCATACTGGGAACAGCTTTCCTCCAGATACACCTCTGCCATGTGCTTCCACCATTACCATCTGCCCATGAGTGGACTGAGGCCTTCTGAAACTGTGAGCTAAAATAAATCTGTCCTCCCTCAAATTGTAGATGTTAGTACTCTGTCCCAGCAATGAGAAAGTAACTTAGGCAGAAATTGGTATCAGAGAACAGGAGTTGCTGCTGTAACTTTACCTGACCATGTGGTTTGGGAGCCTTTGGAACTGGTTCACAGGAGGAGTTTGGCAAGGTTTGAAGATGCCAACAGAGGAGACTTAGAATGCTGTAAGTTGAACTTGATGGGAGATTCTGGTCAGAGCTTAGAGACCAGAATGCCAAGAAAAGTGCAGATTGGAAAAGGTGAACTCAAAAAGTGTCAGATAGAAAGGAGGATTCTATTGGCAATTGATCAGGAAACCATGAGTACTATGCTCTGACATAAAGTGTGATCGCATTTTGCCCTTGTCCAGAGACGTTGACTGAAACTGAGATTAAGGATGGTGGACTGTTTAACCTGGTGGAGGAAATGTCAAGGAAGCCCAATGTGCAGGTAGGTACTGCTTGAGGCTTTTAGCCAGCTTTACACGAAAAAGCAGGGAAAAAAAAATGGCAGATAAAAATATATACAGGTTTAGGGCTGGAAGAATAGCTCAGAGGTTAAAGCACTTGCCTAGGAAGTGCTAAGTACCTGAGTTCAATTCCCCCACACCACATAACCTGGGCGTGGTGGCACATGCCTGTAATACCAGCAGTAAGGAGGCTGAGGCAGGAGGATTACTGTGGGCTCCATAGTGAGTTCAGGACCAACCTGGGTTTCAGAGCAAGACCGTTTCAAAACACACACACACACAAACAAACAAACAAAAACCCCTATCTCAAAAAGTATGTACAAAGTGTGGAGCAAAAGATAACATGGTTATTAAAGAGATGAGTATTAAAAAGAAGCAAAAATTGGAATCAGGATATATAAATGCCTTGAGGGTATCTCAGGATCAGCAAGACCCCACCCTTTATCAATCTAGGAGCGGAAAGGCAAAAGAATTTTCTTTGAGAAGACACCCTTAAGGCACCCTGCAGGGCAACCTAGGAAAATGAATCCCCAAGTAATTCAGCCATTTAAAAACTCAGAGGCTGCTGTGGCTGCCAAGGTCCTAGAGGGCCAGACTAACTGTTCAAGCAAGTGACAGAATTTGGCATCATCCACGTGGTGCTGGATTCGCAAGCATACAGAATGCAAGAGTTGTGGGGTTGTGTAGGTTTCCACACAAATTTCAAAAGAAGGCTTTGGAGGCCAGGCAGTTTACCCTCTCAAGAGGGCAGTGCATGAAGTTGTGAAGGAGAAGCTAAGGTGCATTGGAGACCCAGAAATTTGGAGATGCCAGGAGTGTGGACTGTCTGCTGATGAAGTCTACAGGTTATGAGCAGAGCCAGCCCAAAGGGAAAGCCATGGACATCACAGCCAGAGGCAATGCTGCAGGAGCTGGGCTGCACAAAGCCTTTGGAGTTTGTATCTCACACAGCTTGAATGGGATGCCAACCACAGAGCTACAGGATTTAATATAACTGTAGGATTTGGTACTTGCTCTGCTGGTTTTCATACTTCCTTTGATCTGATTGCTTTTTATCCTCCTATTCCCCTCTCTTGGGATGGGAATGTTTACCCTGCATTCTTGTATGTTGGAAGTGTTTAACTTTTCCTTGATTTTCACAGGGGCTCACAACTAAGAGTTTGCCTTGAATCTCAGAGGAGACATTGGACTTGGACTTTTTAATAATGCTGAAACTCTTAAGACTTTGGCAACTCTTAGAAGAGGACTAAATGCATTTTGCACAAAGAGGTAGACATGAGTCTTTCAGGGGCCAGGGGCAGAATGTGATAGTTTAGATCTGGAATTTCCCCCAAAAGCTTCATATATTTGGATGTTGTAGAATAGCTATAAAACCATGTACTGTTAAGTAAGATGGGGCCTCCCCAGAAGGGATGGAACATTAGGGCTTGCCCAGAGGCACAGGTATGAAGTTATATCTACAACACCTTCTTCTAAGGATTTTTCATTTGACACACTCATTTCAGGGCATACAAATACAAAGAAGCTCAAAAGAGAGGACGGGCTATTGCTTCTTCACATATAATACAAGCTTGTACTAACTCTGTACTTTAAAATTATTTGGCAAATCCATACTTGGCACTGTCAGCCCCTACAGTTTTAAAACAAGCCTGATATCTTTTAGGTCTTTTGTGTTCAAAAGGCAACATATTCCTCCTTTACCAGTTTCATTTCAGCCTACTCACAGGGATAGTTGCAAATCAACTCTTCTTGAATGGGTCCTCTCCAACAAAAGCCTACAGATTCTGTTCAAATTGCAATACAACAACCACTTCAGTTAGTGTATCTCCATCAGATTCCTGTCATGATAGTGGTTTTAGGAATGTCTTGTGCTTCCTCATGTCTCTGGACAACCCACAATGACCATACACTGCCTATTAGCTTCTGATGCAGAAACTGTCTCCTCGTCTCTGTGTTCTGTGTCATTAAAGCAGCAACTGTTGGCTACATACTTACCTTTCCTGGAAATAGAGGATCCCACATGGTTTGAACCCATCATCCTTCATATCGAGATGTTCATTATACACTGGGTGATAGAAAAGCACCCCACAAACTTGCCAGGGCCATCACACACTCTTGCTATAGAATGGAAGCAAATCTAGGCCGTATGGTAAATCCCACCTGCAGAAGAGGTCATTTCCCTGTTCTCAGTTCTTTGCCAGATGTCATGATGCTAGAAAAGTCATCCCCTGCCCATGGTTTGAATATGGTTTGTCTTTCAAAGCTTTGTGTGCTGGACATCTGGTCCCTAAGCAATGTTATGGTATTGTGATGTGATGAAGCCTTTAAGAGGCAGAGTCTAGTGCGAGATAAGTAGGTCAGGGGGCCCTACCCTTAAAAAGTATTAATGCCCATGGGAATAAGTTCAATCTCATTTAACTGGATTAGTCATTAAAAATGTGGGCTGTTAGAAAGTAATTTTGCATGTAATCCCAGAAATACAGGAGGCTGAGTCAGGGGGATTGCAAGTTCAAGCTCAACCTGGGCAACTTACCAACTTATAAAGGTCCTGGATGGATCTTAAGACCATAATACCAAGTAAAATAAATCAGACAGAGAAAGTTAAATATCACATGATTTCTCTTAAATGAGAAACCCAAAATATAACTAATTTAAAGAGCAAAATAAAGGAGAGATGGTAGGAAAGAGGGAAGTAAATATTTTGGAGATAGGGTTAGGAACCAAGGAGGGGGAGATGCCAGCATGGGAGGAAAGGGGATCAAAAATAATCAAGACATGATATAAATTATATATACATGTATGTGACATATATGTATCAATTCCAGGGCCCTAGAAACAGAGTTGTGATATATTGTGATGTAGTATCTACAAAGTGTGAATGAGCCTACGCAGGAAAGCATACAGAATGAAAGGAAATGAAGGCTGAAAAGAAAACTGGGCAGGGCTGGAGGCAAGCTCAGCAGGTAAATGCTTGCCTTGCAAGCACAGGGCCCTGGGTTCAATTCCCCAGCAGCACGTAAGCTAGCTGTAATGGTGCACACCTATAATCCCAGAACTTGGGAGGCTGAGGCAGGAGGATTGCCATGTTTTGGAGGCTGGCCTGAGCTACATAGTAAGTTTAGGACTAGCCTAAACTATAGAGCGAGACCCTTTCTCAAAAAAAAAAAAAAAAAAAAAAAATAGGAAAACAACTTTTGGGTCTTGGCCAAAGAATAAGCAACGAGAACTAACTTTTAAAGTATCTGATTTTGTACTGAGTAGGGACTGAAAGGGAGCAAAATAAAATGAGCATAACTCTATCCTGACAAAAAAGTGGTGTTAAGAAGGGCAAGATACAGGGAGATGGAGGAAATAACTAGGCATGCAAGGAACTTGAACTGGTTTGCTGCTGGGAGAAAACATCTAGCAGCAGAGAAGGCAGGGAAGAGTCAGGAAAGATGGGGGTACTAGGATGTATTAAAATCTCGGAGGAGCTGGGTATGGTGGTGCACACTTGTAATCCCATCACTCAGGAGGCTGAGGCAGGAATTCGAGGCCAACATGGGCTATATAGTGAGTCCAAGACCAGTCTACACTACAGTGGGAAACTTTGTCTCAAAAAAAAAAACCCTCTACCAATCACTGAGGAACTATATTAGCCTATCTAGACCATTGCAGCACATCCACAGCAAGGAAAGCCAAGAGACTTCACTGCTTAATTGCTTCACTCTTTTCATGAGCAGGACTCTAATGTTATTTGCTTAAGGTGAGAAGGGGACAGTGCAGACAGATTGTGACTGAAGGTTTGACACTGGATCTGAGTGTTATAGGAGAGCTAGCTAAGGAAAGAGTCTCTCCCCTGTGTGTGCATCTATCCCGTCTTCAGGTTAGCAATTTCTGTCATGTGGTTGGGTGCTGTCTTCAGAAGCTCTGGGACACAAGAGTCCCCTAGATACACTACAGTCCCCAAGGCAGTCTTCCTGCTAGCTGACACACCTTGTAGAGCAGCTGCTCACTTTCAGGATTAGGCCAGGGGTGGGCGAGTGGGGGGTTGGAAGTGGAGGATGGACAGTTAATGAAAATTGGCTCCATCTGCCCTTGCTCAAGATTCAGCACCCACATCTGTGGCATGCCAACCATTGCTTGGTGGGAGTAGCTGTGGGAGAGAACTGGCTCCAGGGCCTCAATTGTCTGGAGATGTAGGTCAATGAAGAGGCCAAGACTCAAGCAAGGAAAAATCAAGGACTGAGCTCAAGGACTGAGCAAGGAGGTGAAAAGTGGCCCAGCTGGTTGCTCTTGGCTGGCTAGGCCACACACTCGTGGCTGTGGACTTTAGGGACCCCAAGAATGGTTGTGGCAGTGGCTCAGAGTTCTACCTGACCTTTTGCTCACAATCCTGGAAAGAGGTAGAGAATGACCTGCAATGTGGCCGATCAGCAGGTGGCCTGTGCCATCAAGAGGGCCCGCGCCTGGAGCGTGCTGGCTTTGGGAGTGCAGTGGTCGCAGCTGGCATGCTGCGCTGGGGGGCTGCACAGGGAGATGGAGGTGCACCGTGGGCTTGCTAGGCTCTGGCCTCCCAGCTTCAGTGGCGGAGGGAGGAGGGCGATGAAATAGTATCGCAGTTGAGGAGGACAATGTAAAAGAAGGGCAGCAGCACCCTGGATGAGCACGACGTGCTGCACCAGAGGCTGCTCCGCTTCCAGCAGCCCCAAGAAGTGGGTCCCGAGTCACAAGCTAAGTTGCCTGGAGCTGAGGAGCCCCAGGTTGTACAGGAGCAGAACAAGGTGCTTGCCACAGTGTCGCAAGATGGGAGGAAGTAGAGCCAGTGGGCATCCCTGACAGACGTGGCAGACCCTCTGGGCCACAGGCAGTCAACCCCCTTTGTCAATACCATTCTCTACATCATTTTCCAGATCTAGAATCATCCAGGAAGGGCAGCAAGAGCTTTAGTTCCGCCTAAGATACCTGCTGAGGACATCTGCTCACCTGGTCTGCAGTCTGCTGGGTAGAGTCCATGGGAAGAGAGCACAATCTTGGGACCAGAGGCATCAAAATCCAGGAGAGAGTCCTGGGAGGCCTTAAGGGGATGCCCTTCCCCATCCCACAGAGGATGGGCACCGAAGCTAGGAGCAAAGTCCTGTGAAGTCCCACTTTAAAACCTCTCTGAGCAAAACTGAAACAAGTAAGGCCAAGGAAACAACAGTGACAGATGTCCAGGCCACCAAACAGTAAAGAAAAGCTTTGCATCCTAGCAAGAGAAGAAATTTTCCCTGGACCTCAGGAAGAGGAATGGAGACTGGCCATGGTCTTGCCAAGTGTGATTCATTTTTCCTGACACTTGTCCTGCTACAAAATTCAAGAACATCTAGACACCAGGTGAGGCAGGAAACTGTGACCCCCAACAAATTCCTCACCAGATTCAAGGAAGTAGAAAGAACAGAAGTGTATTCCGGAGAGAAATCAATATCTGGAGGCCCATTTCTAATATAAAAAAAACTTTTATTTATATCACAAACAATTTCAAAATTCATCAAACAAAAATTTTCGTTACTCATCATCAAGCAATAAGCTTTTTTTTGTTTTTGTTTTTTGCAGTGCTGGAAATTGAATCTAGTCTTCCCGCATAGCCCAGCCGACAGTAATCATTGTGAACATTTAATACATCTTTTTCCAAATGGAGAGCTTTCCCTCCAGCTTCATACTATACATGCATATGTGAGTATATAATTTCCTTTATTTTCTTTAAAAATAATTTTTGAGTTTATTTATTTATTGAGACAAGGTCTCGCTCTGTAGCCCAGCCTTGTCCTGAAATCACTATGGAGCCCAGGCCAGCCTTGGACTCCTGGCAATCCTCCTGCCTTGCCCTCTCAACTGCTGGGATTACAGGCATACACCACCATGCTCAGCTTATGTGGTGCTGGGGAATCGAACCCAGGGCCTCGCACTTGCTAGGCAAGCACTTTAACCACTGTGTCATTCTTCCAGCCCCTAATTTGCTTTATTTTCAAGGAAGATGAGATGCTACTGAGTATGTCAGTTTATAAGGAAAATTTCCTCAATTCCATTCAAGTTCACAGGTGGACTCTGGGTGATTGGCCAATACTCTGAAACATCTGACATTATGGAACATTCTTTTTCTCCTTTCTGCCAATTCTTCTTAACCTTTTTCTCCTACAACACCTGGTCTTTGGCTGGGAATAGCTATGCTTTTAGGACATAAGATACATTGTGCTGAAGGAGGGTGTTATTGTTATACTATACACTGCAACAGTGTTCATATTTGTTTCTTGGTTTTCTTCTTAATAACACTCATAGGGCCTGTTCCTGTGTCTCTAAAGTCCAGGAACTTTGCCTGGAGCTGAAGAAGTTACAGAACCCAGTGTGTGAATATGCCCTTAGTTCCCAGCAACCTCACTTCAGTAAGACCTCACTGGCTGAAGCTAAGAGAGTGAGAAGAATCAGGAACAAGGAGACATTCTGACACATACTTTGAAACAAAGGAGAGCAGATAGGCTTTGTTAGAACTGAATTATTAATTTTGTGGGAGCAAAGGGATCACTATTCCAGAGTTCAAAGGGGTTATGAGGGTGGTGTTAAATTTGAGAAATTATGACTTTATTGAATTTTATTAATTCATTGAACAATGGTTTGTGTTAGAAACTACAGTTCTGTTATTACCTGGTGCACACATAATTCAGTGAATGGGTTTGGTTAGGTGTCAGGAGAGTCTAATTTGAATACGGTGTGGCTCAGGGACGTCCTCCTTGCCTTGTATTATGTGTGACCTTCAGATAAACCCAACTGAAGCAATGTCAAGATCCATTTCTTTGATGGTGGGGGCGATGTCAAAGGGACTTTCACGATAGACCTTGAGTGATGGAACTGCTTATCACATTTGATCCATTAGGAATGGTGGCGAAGATCAGGAAAGTGGCTCATGAAAGCACTGGCAGTGCTTTTCTCATCTTCTCCTGATTTCTTCTCTTGAAGGTCAGTTATTTTTGTGGCCGCTCACCAATCTGCCTGAAAGACCACTGGGTTGTCTTGAAGAAAACAGTACCTGGGGGAATGGTTGCTTACACATTCCAACCCTCAGCCCCAGGCTGCCCACCCCAAGCCCCCTCCAGTCAGTAGTGCATGAAGAACAAAATGGGATCCACAGACACACACCCAGGGCCCCGGTGTTAGTCACAGGAGTACTAATTGGGCTAAAAACAGAAGTGGATGGGGGTGGGGTGGGAGAGCATTCCTGACAATAGCCCTGCTTCCCTTTCCTTCCACTGAATGTGTTACAAGCCAGCTCTCTGTATTCCCAGTGCAGATGCCACAAGGTGAGCAGGTGGAGTCAAGAGGTGTGAGGTTAGACCCACATCTCATCCAAACAAAAGGTGTCTCTGAGTTCCCCAGGAGTGTCTGCCCTGCTCGCCAAGACCAGCCTCTGTCAGGGGTTCTCTGATCCCACTCAGAAATAAACAATGTGCATTTGTTTATGTGTTTTCTGTATGGTGTAACTATGGGACAGGTTTACTCAGAGCTGGCAGCCTAAATTCTAATCCTCCCTCCAATCTGCTGAGCTAAAGAAAGTTCAGTCTCATTCGCTGTTGAGCGAGGTCCATCTTTTCAGTTATCCAAGAATTGGGGAGCACTTCTGCAGTACCTTCAGTGTATCGTGATTTTCCCTGCTAACCTCATTGTCTAAATCTACATGGACCGTTATGGGTGAGCATGTCCACTGATCCAGGGTACAGGGAGTGAGGGGGAAAGGGTGTTTCTGCCTAGGCTGGAGTCCTAATGTCTGGGTCCAGTCTCCTTCCATGAAACAAGAAGCCATTTCCCTGAGGACTTGTCTCCTTGACATCTCAGGAGTAGAAATTTCTCTTCTTTTTGTCATCCAAGGTATGATTTTTCTCCCTCCTATGCACAATCCTATCACAGTGCACAGGGTTCTGGAAAGCAGCCAGCCTACAGACTGCTCACAAGACGTCCCATGAGGCTAAGGAGAATGAAGGCTGGCTACTTGGCATAGGGACAGGAACGGGGGCAAAGAACAAACACAACTCTGCTTCGCTCACATTCTCATTACCTCAGAGTTGTGGTTATTGATGGGGAGGGGAGTGCTGGAAAGTAAAGGGGTCCATCAAAGATAGCAACCCACAGCTAGGTTGTCTGGGTTGTGATACTCTCGTATGTTATTGACGGCTCCTTGGAATTCTGGGAAGATGGGACACAGACAAGACTTGGAAGTGTTCTGTACATTTTAATGAGTCTCAATGTGTAGTTCCTGGAGTACCTGGGAACTTGTTACAAATGCAATCTGAGGCTCTACCTCAGCCTTCCTGATTTGAGACATCCTAGAAGAGATGCCTCGCAGTGTTCTCTGACGCATGCTGAAGTTTGAGAACCTTTGTTTTAATTCATGAAATAATGGGAACAAATCACCCTAGATCTCACAATGTTTGGTTCTTTTGGGCTTCACAATACATTCTGATGTCCACTGGAACACCTATAGGTCTGTGTGTAGGGTTTCATATACCTTAGTGTCATTACCCAGTATTTCAGGGCCTTTTCACAGCAAGCTGCCTGAATCTTGGACTAGAATCATTTAAGTTGGCCCTTAATTCTTCCTTCCTCTGTGCTGGGCACATGGAGGTAAAAGCAGGAAGATGTTACAGGACCCTGGGATTTGAAGCCAGAGAAGTGGGTTCAAATACTTGCTCTGTTCTTCCTTCACTGCCTGTGAGACCTCAAACATGTGAGTGAATTCTTCCAAGCCCACAGAAGTGTTGGCTTCTTCTCCTATCCTCAAAGATCTATTCAGTAATTATGGGTAATGGTTGTAGGGGATGTGCACTGGGTAACTACCACGTGAGACTGTGGCTATTATCCTGTTGATGACTGCTAAGGTTTGGATATTGTTGGTCCCCCAAAGGTTCATGTGTTGGAGACTTAGTTACCAAAGTGCCAGTACGGTGAAGTGATGGGGGCACTTAAGAGGTAGCACCCCGTGAGAAGTCCTTTGACTTTTCTAGACATGCCCACAGAAGGGAATACTGGTCTCCTGGATGAGTTGTTGAAAGCGCAAGTTGTTATAAAAACCTAAGCCTGGCCCCTGGATCATTCTGTGGCTTCCAGTTTCAAGATATGATCTCTTTCTCACATAATTACTCCTGCCATATGACGTAGCCAACAGGGGCCCCAGCACAGCTGAGCAGATGCCAGTGCCATGCCCTTAAAATGCCAAATCTGAGAGCAAAATAAAGGTCTTTTCTTTTAAAAAGTTAGCCTGCCTCAAGTATTTTATTGTGGTAGCCCAAAATGAACTAATTCTGTGATGATCACAGCTTTGTAATAGTAGACACACCTACTAGGAGTTCTTCAGGAAAGACACTTTACTCCATTTTACAGATGTGCAACTCAATCACTTCCTTGAAGTCATCGAAATGAGAGTTGGTGAAGCTTGGATTCAAATCCCAAATTGCCTGGCATCACATTCTTTCCATTATAGCACAACTTCTTACCTTCTCCTCTTACCAACTGACAGCAGTTGACAGTCTGCCAACATCTTGACCCACAGAGCTGACAGTAATGTAGCAGCTTGGAGTCATAGTGGCAGTCTGGTGGAAAAGGAAGTGCACAGACATAGCAGAAAAGGTGCTGCGAATGGTGCTGGAAAAGTAAGTATGTGGAGGAGAGAGGACTGGGCATCATCACTCCTAGGAGTCTCAGCTTAGGAGACTTCAGAGACAGAGATACGAAAGACAGCAGCATGTGGTACTTACATGTCTCCTCTCCTCACTCCCACAGAGCCCTTGCCAACATTCCTGTGCGCATTCATCTCAACTGGCTCCAATCAGAGCTCTTCTTATGAAAGTTTCCATAGCAAAGGAAAGCATAAGGATGGGAAGCACCTTTTTGTTGTCACAGGAAGCTACCACAGACCGAAGATGTGTCTCTGTAGCCCTTTGGGGCAAGGGCTATGCAAGACTAGGGCAATGTAACTGGACTAGTGACCCATGTAAAATAAAGAAAAAAAAAACTTTGATGAAAGTATGTTTGAAATGAAGAAAGTGCCCTTACATCTGAGAGAAGAGGCTTTGTCCCTTCACAGGGCCGATGCTCACAGGCAGAGCACAGGGGGAAAACAAGATTTCAAACCTACTCCCACAGAAATTCCTTTTCCTGAGGCCTTTCAGATTACCAAAGGAAACTGGACTCACCAAACTAGAACTATGAAACACAATTAAAAACACCCATAATCCCAAACCTGGAGGGGATTGCTCTTTATACCTTGATTTTACACAATAAACTCACACGTGCACACATATGATGCACACACATGCACGTGCGTGCGCACACACGCACGCGCGCACACACACACACACACACAGAGTCAACATAAGGGATATATTCTTTTACAGCTACTTCAGTTGTACAAGTTCTGGCTCCACTCTGGACCTTCCAGTTGTGGACTCTGTACTGAGCACATGGAAAGGTACAGCATTACAGAAAAGGACGTTTTGGGGATGAGAAGAGATTTACTTAACCAAAAGAGAATGGGTCATATTTCTTTCCAATCTTTTGTTCTTAACAGTAAGACATGAGTATATGACCACGCACTTATTTGTACATGTGATTTTAAATGGCTGTGTAACATCCAGTCATATCAGTGTTTCAAAATATTCTTAACTAGCTATCTTATTGGGCATTTTGAGTGTTTCTAAATTTTCCTTTTCACTCTTGACATTATGCCATTGTGCAGTTTTCTGTACCAAGGCCAAGTTGTCTAAATCTACCCCCCCACATAACCTCATATCTTAATACCTCAGTATTGTTTTTTAATGCTTTCTTCTTTCCCCACTCATCTGACATAAACTTATCAAATATCAAATATACACAAACACACACACAGTGTGTGAGTACATTACATTTTCATTTTTGAACTGTTGGTCTATTCTTGAACTCACTTAACATTTGAATCTACAGAACATTTTGATAAATGCAGTGCAAGTTACCACTCACTATACATCATTCTTATTAATCTGAAGAATCTTTTATTTTTAGTTTTAAATCTTTAATTTACACATGACTGTACATACTTGTGGGGTACACTGTGACACTTTGTTATACAATATGTAGTGATCAGAGTAACTGGCATATCCATCACCTCATGTCATTTCTCTGTGTTGGCAACATCCAAAACCTGTCAAATAGCTAGACAAAAAGGTTGGGGGCCACTGACCTACAGTGATTCCCTCTCTTGGCTATAGTGAATAGTGCTGCAATAAACATGGAGACGCAGAATCATACTGATCTCCTTTCCTTTGGACACATGCTGCATACTGGATCATTATGGTAGTTCTATCTGTAGGGTTCTGAGGACCTCCATACTGTTTTCCATAATTGCTGTGTTAATCTATACCCTCACCAAGAGCATATGAGAGTTCTCCTTTCTTCACATGCTCACCAATATTTGCTATTTTTTCTTTTTGATAATAGTCATTCTAGCTGCCGTGAGGTAGTTTCTCATCGTAGTTTTGTCATAATTCACCTTTTTTTTAAAAAAAAAAAACTTTCTTGGTAGTCAACATTTATGCATTCTGTAGAAGCTTTAAAATCTAATTCTCTATTCTTCTGAGTTTTGTACGTACTTTCTTTAATTAGATTCCATGAGACTACCCATGGAACTTCACAATTCATTCTTTTTAAAATTTAGTTTGAGTAGATTTCTGCTCCCTAAGGTTTTATCTCAGCCCTATTCTCTGTCAACTTCCTCTTTTGGTGAGCTTATCCAAACATCTGACGTTTAGCATCTTTAAAAAGCTTCTTTGACAACATTAAAAAGCCAACATGTATTACTTACTATGTACTTGGTGACATCATCTTAGTTTTTGTAAAAATGTTACAAGATAGAAAGTAGTGTTACCTCATGTGAGAGATGGGAAAGCCTGGGCTTAGATAAGTTAAATAACCTGTCCAAGGTCACATAGCTACTGTGTGCTTTAACAGCCAGAATTCAATTTCTGTTCTGACATATCTGCCATAGTATATACATTATACAGCACCTAAAAAAGGAAAAGTAAATTTTGAATATTGTTTTAAATATGAAAATTATAAGCAACTACAGATATGTTTGCTTGCAGAATTAGAAATGACACAAGAACCACTAAAGGAAGACTAAAATGACAGTGTTTAGAGGCACTGGCTTGGACCGCTTAGATGACACGATGCAACCCAGGTACAGTCCTCTCCATAGTGCCTGACATATTAATTCCACAGCGCACATTATTTCCCCCATGTTTTTAACATCCCTGAATTCAGTAGGCTTCTCATGAACACACTTAACTCGGCAGTATTTACTTTACCTTACATTTGATGAAATAAGGCATTCAGCGCTTAACAAGTTTTTCCCTGTTATACAAGATGACTATTTATGGATTCAACAAGCATTTACTCAGTGTGAACTATGTGCCAAGCACTGTTCTAGGGACTGGGATGACAGAGAAGTAAATGCAGCATCAGCTCCTGCCCTCATGATGCTGACCTGCTCATGGAAGACATACACAAAATGCAGACTAACGAGGAAGGACGTGGCATGTCGGATGGCAACAATAAGTGAAAAATGCTAAGGACAGTGGAAAGTGGTGTGAGTTCTATTTTAAAGGTGGTCACAGAATGTTCATTAACAAGGTGACAATTAAAAGAAATTTGATTTGGAACAGAGTGTGAGGCAGGAGAAGCCTGTGGTGGGAGAGGGTCTTTCCAGGTGGAAGGCACAGCAAGTCCGGGCCATGAGGTAAGAGCACGCTCAGTGTCTCTGAAGAGTAGCAAGAGGGCCAATGTGGCTGGATGGACTGAGCAGGGAATGCAGTAGATGAGAAAGGGGTAGAGGCAGCACAAGAGTAGGAAGTGTGTACTGGAGCTCAAAATCTCCCAACAAAGACAGCTGACACTGCGGCTACACTGTGCTTCAAAGGCAAAAGATGACAGGGAGGGTCGGGAGGGACAGCATTAATTTATGGCAACTGAGGATAGAGACAGTTCCATTTAGTCTCTTAAACACATAAATGTTAAGTCAAAATGATTCATGATGCAAAAATTTGAGGGTAGAATGACAAGGATATATGATCAAAATAAACATGACACAACCCTGAAAAAACTGGCATTTGGGTGTGTGTGTGTGTGTGGTGTACTGGAGACTGAACATTTGCGGGTGTGTGTGTGGTGTGTGTGTGTTTGGTGTACTGGAGACTGAACCCAGAGCCTTCACATTGAGTCATATCCCCAACCCTTTTTTTTTTTTTTTTAACTTTGAGACAGGGTCTCATTAAGTCACTTGCCCAGGCTGGGCTCAAACTTGGAATCTTCCAACCTTGGCATCCCAGAATGTTAGGATTACAGGCCTGTACCACTGGACCTGGGTTTTCACAGTTTAATAGTACGGATGATTTTTCAAAAGGCATGCTGCCATAACATCTATCTGTTACTCAAGTGGCTGGACAAAACTCAACTTATTTTAAGAATACTGAAGAAATTTTGTAAACATATGGTAATAGGTGACAGAAATCAGATTTCTTAAACTAATGAAAGGCAGATGATTTTATAAATAAATGTACTGTATCTTAGAAAGGCAGGATGGATGGCAGTTTGGAGCAGAACCTTTGGAGTCAGGTTGAGCTGGGCTCAAGTATCAGTTTTGTCACTACCTCCACGTAACTCTGATTAAACAGTCAACCTCAGCCTTGGGTACCTTATCGTAAGCTGAGAATGGTACCACCCAGCCTCACAGAGTTGCTGGCAGTATGAAATGAAATGAAATAAAATAATGTGTGAATGCACAGCAGTGAAACTGGTTGGAAGCTGCTTTTTCCCACAAAAATGCACTGTATACCAAGATTTGTTGTTCATTGAGAATCCCTCTGAAACAGACCCAAATTTATATGGCCGTCAAAATACAGACATGAAAAACAAATCATTTCCTCCAAGTTCTAAAGACAATACTAGCATTCAAAGAATACACAGATTGAACACAAAAAGGTAAACTTTTAGTCAAACTTTTAAATTCTATTCTCATAAGCAACATATACAGAACCACAGAGATGTGAAGTACAGTCATTGAAGAAGCTGAAATAAGACAGGTTCTATTGTGACCCCTGTAGCAATCCCACAAATGCAAGGGAAGGCCATTTTTGACTTAACTTAAAGATACTAGGTGTCTATGCCTCAGAAAAATCAAACCCTATTGTTCAGGAACTATGAAGAAAACCAATGTCCATTTCTCTCCCTCACCAAAATATTTCTCATATAAAAAGGAGTGTGCTTATGAATATACTGTCATTTAGTCCAATCATATAAGAATTAAGAATTAGGCAGGACGGTAAGCAATTTAAAGCCCCTTCTAGAAAATGGGGGCTCCTTTTCTGGCCCTGCCTTGAAGTATGGCTTGCTCAGAAGGGAATGAATCTCAATAGTGAGTACAGTTCATCCGTACAGTAAGACATATACTAAAAGCATATTATTTGAGTTCAGGACCAGCCTGGGCTACAGAGTGAGATTCTGTCTTTAAAAAATTCAAAAAGCACATTATGAAGAAATTCTTATGTCTGTTACACTTACACGGTTTGTTTTCAAAGAATTCTCACGAAGTCCCCACATTTGAGATGTTATACAAAAGGTTCTAATTCCTTAAACTGCAGACCTAGAAGATCATGAATCTTGTTTACTATTTAAGAGAACAGAACTTAGATTACAAAAATCAGTGAAAGGCCTTAAGGCTCATTATATGAAATAAAAATGAAGTTATCCATTGACACGTGGAATGTATGATCTTTATTATTTTTAATGCATCAGTCTAAAATTACATATATCAGATAAAACAGGAGTACCACAATATACTTTATTTTTCAGGTATTAATTAGTCCTCTAGATTGATGTATCTAAAGCTTTAAATAGCAGCAAGTATCAGTTTTCCCAAAGCAGCTTAGGTATAAAACGATTCCACTCATGAATTTAAAGTCCTACTGTCTGATCCACTGTTGTGCTCACATAAAACACACTCAGTGAACAAAGCTAACTGAACACTCAATTCATAGATTCTGAACTTCCAGTATTTAATTGGAGTTGAAGCAGCTGTTCCTTCAACCCTTGGTTAGTACTTTGTATGTTAATTCTCAAAGGATTAAACACATGTATTTGCTATTTGTCTATGGTTAAATACTGATACCTAATGAGCTAGTAATTATTAGTCCCCTATCCAAAGGTGGAAAATTTTTCAATGAGCCAATCATTTTGAACATATGTGAATATCTAATTCATATATGTAGCAAGGTTACAACTGGCTTAATATGGCATTTAGACAATCATCTCAATGGTATGCATTAAAATGAAGTTATTCTTCTTTGTGGTACCACCAGTTTGACTAAATGTGAGATGTTCTCAAAGGAGTATATTTTGAAAAGAAAACATATCTTATATACTATAGAAAATACAGAACTTCAATCTGCAAGGTAGCGCTACAAAATTCTAAAGGAGATGTAAGTGAGCAATCTGATTTTCTACTCCAGTTTGGAATATATCCCTGCAGGATATACACAAAGGCAAGGCTATAAGCAAGGATGTTGACAAACTTTCAACAAAATTTTACAATTTTGGCTATTGGCAAAGATTTCTGGCATCGGTTAATGGCAACAATACAGTGGTGGGTATCTGCACTGCATTGAGAGGTAGACCAGCACTTAATCCTTGGACTGAATAACAGACCAATTTTATTTAAAATTTAAGCTCAATTTTTAGGTCTGAGCTTACTTTTTGTGGTACTAGAGACCTTCAAACTAAATGACAACACCAGCCCACTTTTAGGTATTTTTTTTTTCTTTTGAGACAGGGTCTCACTAAGTTGCTAAGCTCCCCAGATAGGTCTTGAACTTGAGGTCAATCTGCCTCAGCCTCCCAAAGTGCTAGAACTGCAGGCTTCTACCATCAAGCCCAGTTTAGATTATTTTTTTTTTAACCAAAGAAAATTTCAGGAGTGATGGCAGGTCTGTGGAAATTTGTTGTTAGTTCAATGAAGAGATAAAATAGCTTGATAAAATAAATATCTGCTTCATGCTAATGACAGCTGTGTAAAGCTGCCACCTGGGTCCTGAACAATCATGCAGCAGTACACTTCCAAGTAAAGGGGCTCCTCGGTAGTTGAGTCAATCAGAAAGACAGATAGATATGAGTGTCTCTAGTACCTTAATCCAGAAGCCAGAGACCTCAGAGACCCCTGTAAGAACATAAATCTTTCTCAAGATCAACAAATTTACAGAGTAATCCTGGCCCAGTTTTGGCCAGGCAGCCATGTGACTGATGGCATGTGAAGGCCCACTAGCCTCTTCAGTTAGCACTTGCTGCTATGAGAAAAAAGAAATCAATGCATTAGAAACATCAATTCTAACTTATTCATACAGAGGAAAGTGCAGGAGGCACGCTAAGTCAAAGGTTTTGTACTGCAGATCAATTAACTTTCTGAATAAGTTGAGGCTCTAAGGGGGAAAATGTCTAAATCAACCTTAAATAACCTTAAAAAAAAAACAAAGCCCATTCTAAATCAACACACTAAACAAAAGCTCAAGGTCTTACTTCTTCAGTGTAAATGTCAAGTCTGAGATGATCAATATATTCCATACTCCAGCAGAAAAAAAAGACATTCTCATCAAAATAGTGACTAGCAGTAATAGAGGAAACTGCCAGACTTTTACTGTTAATACATTACTATGAAGTCCTTTTCTTGTGGGGTGTTAAGAGACAGAAATGCAGGGCCTCATGCACGCTCAGCAAGCACTCTACCACAGAGCTACATATCCAGCCCTCTTTCCTTTTTATCTAGCAAAAAACCCACAGATTTAAATAATCCTTATTAGGAGAAGAGGGAAGGATGTCTTATTATCAACCAAATTTTATGTTTCTCATCAATGAAAATGAATTCATTGAGTTTTTGAATTTATTTCCAGAAGCAAGTTAAATTCTCCAAAAGCTTTGATTTTGCAAGTAACATCAATGTAGCAAAATACAAGCAACTGCAACATACAAAATTATACTTCAGTAGAAATGCTTTCATAATTGGATCCAGAGGCTTAAAACTATTACTTGTTTTTTAAAAAGACATATTCCAAGCCATCATTTTTCTTGGATTACAATTTCAACAAAGAAAAAGAAAATAGAAAACATGATCCTAATACATTTTTTTTTCTGCTCATGCCCGAGTTAGTTAGCAAGTCACTGAGGTCGGTCTGTGTACTTTAAACAATCCATTGCACAGCATTTCCCGGCTTTTAGCCAATGGAAAACAATTGCTGATTGAGAAAGAGAGAGAGAAAAGAAAAGAAACAAAATGCCCTAGATTCAATTAATTATACAGACTGATAACCAGTGCGACTTTTCCTTCTTCCAATCATGTAAGAGATAAACACAACAACTATAAGGAAGCCCAAGGCTGCACCCACTGCAACAGGAATAAGAAAGTTGAGGTCAAAGTCGGCAGAACATTCTTCAGCTGTTAGAAAAGAACAGACAGACAGCAAGGAAATTAGTAAAGAATGCAATCTGATAGAAACAACAAAGAACAAGCATTTCTGAAAAGGTACAAGTTAGTCTTTCATAGCATTACACGAATTTTCTCAGTATCCACCCAAATGTTTCTCAGCAAGTGACAACCCTACATCTTTATTATCAGTTTTACTAAAATCAAACCAAATTCCTCAGTACAAAAAGCAGGAGGAAAGAATGGGGTCTAATATACAAAATTACGTTTCCCTAATATGGGAAGATTTTCAGTTTGTCTAATGGCCTTGGAGAAAAGGGCAATTATCTGTACTCAGACCGCTGCCTGTGTATTTCCCACTCCCTTTCTCATTTGCCACACCTACCATTAAAGTATAAAGCAGAATTCTCTATAAGTAATCAAATTTAAGTTTTTTTAAAAAAGTCTTAAGTCAAGAAAATACAGCATAATCCTTTTAGTCAGGCAGCAGGCAGTTATTAGGCTGTATAACTATATTCACTTGAGCAGTGGCCTGGAATAATAATAGCATCATCTGGTACAGAGCTGTTCATTCCACCGGATGGCCAGGAAGGCAGCATGTGCTATGTGGATGCTGAGCTCTAAATTCAGGCAAAACTGAATTTAAGTCCTGACTCAAAATGCTAAAGGACCTTGTCAAGTTATTTAAACTGCTTCTCACTTTCCTCGCCTAAAACGGAGACAATAATACATATAAGGAATTCAAGGATTAAAAATGAATATATCTTAAAGCACCAGATACTTATCAGGTGGTCAACAAGTGCCCCATTTGTTTTCTTTCCCTCCCATGTTCGTGATGCCATTAGAGAAGGTATAGGTTTTGAAATAACAGAGATCATAACAGGAGTGTCTCGGTACATTATTGAAAAAGGCCAATACTAAGAAGACAGTGCAGCAGCTCAAAGTGCCTAACTCTCATCTCCTAATCTCAAGCTTAAGCCAACAGTTGCTTTCCTATGGAGTGAATAGATTTCACTGGGGCAATTTTTACAAAATGTAGTTCTGTTGCTCACTAGATATATAACCTCAGTGACAACATTTCATAGAGCTAGAATAAATAATCTTTAAGGCCCTTTCCAGTATAAACCAAATGCAAACAAAAAAATGTGGTATTAATGTGATTTATGACTGAGCAACGACTTCCACTTTTGCCTATTTTTTTCTCAACTTACACATCTGTCACTCATTAAAAAGGTTGCTACAGTTCTGAAAACATAACATGAATTTCAGTAACCACATTAGCCTTTGTTGATCTACTGTATTTTGTTGAAAGCTCACTAAAAGACACCGAAAAAAGTGGATACCAAGATAAACTGCACTGTTAGTCAGCAAGTCAGAGCAACTCAAACAAGCCCACATAAACATTAAAATGAGTTAGTAAGTACTTCAATGTCAGTCTTAGCATCTATCAAGCTTCCTTACCATTTATTTGTCTATCTGATATGTGTGTGTGTATGCACGTGCGTACCCCTCATATACAATGGAACATGCTTCAACAAGGGCTGCCAACAATCTGTCTCTACACGCCCTCCTGTGCTCTGCCCCACAGGGCCATCTTGAAGAAGCAAGAGCCTAGTTGCTATGCTTCAGTGCCTCCCTCCTGAGACTGCTGTGGGCTTACATTTCATAAGTACTAGTCTGATGACAACACTAAATAGATTTTAATGCTCCAGATATCAACAAGATGAGGTAGAGAAACACAACACAATCTGTCCTAATTAGTTCATAGAGTATTTCTATCTTTCAATGCTAATCAGGCATCCAAAGTACAAAACACAAGGAAAAAAAGCAAGTAGCTAAATCTTTTCAATCTATATTGCTGAAAAAAAATGTTTACAAGAACTCTAATTCTGAGGCCACTTTAAGTTCTATGGTAGTCTCTTGGGTCTGTTTTTTACCTAGGGAAAAAAATCACAAGCTTGAGATACTGATTTCATCCTTAAGTTTTAGAAAGAAATCAGTAAAACTGACTTAACTACAGAAATGTGGATGGCCCCGAGGACTCTACTTCATTCACTGAAAACCAAGTTTGGGCATATCTGATGGGCATTTATGCCACATCAATATTTATTTATATAAATTACATACAAAGGAACAGTGGTGAGTTGAAATTAGGATAGTCAGACATTGAAACAGAGCACTGATACTAAAACAATATTTATTAATTTCATTAAAACACAGCTACATATTATGATGTTTATGTTAGTAAGCTTAAGGCATGTTAGTACGTAGGATAAAAATTTGGCCAAAGCTTAAGATAGACCTTAAAATATTGTACTCTAATGTTCTTTTTAACAAGTTCATCTCCAAGACCAACAAATATAACACTTTCAATATAAGCTATCAAAGAGAGTAGTTTTATTAATATGGACTAATCTCAAAATGCTGGAACTGATTAAAGTATTAAAGTTTTAATATATCAATTTTGAAGAGCAAAATATTCCATACACTGAGAGGGGGAAAAAAACCCCCTTGTATTCTTCTATAATCGATCAGATTACAGGTTTTAAAATTGTTCATATCCAGCATGGTGGCGCTTGAGACCAATAAAATAAGCCAGCAACACTAGAATAAGTACTCCTGCCAAGGCTGCTCCCACCGCTATGGGCACAAGGAAGTTGTCGTCATCTGCACTGCAGTCTTGAGCTAGATATGGAGAAAGGACAATTGAGAACAGAAACAACAATAAAATTTCAAATCTGTCCATTTTAAGTTAAAATGACTGCACTTCCCAACATGTATATTCTGTTTTTTTTTTTCACCAAGGTAATAAGTCACGGACATTTATTATTACAAATGACATGTTCTAGAAAAGTAACTTTCCAAATAACCAAGCCAGACACTTTTATGTACCTAAAAATGTAGTCACTTTGAATTAAAAATGCATAAAGTCATTGCATACTTCCAAGATGTCTTAAAAAGAAGATAATGAATAAATATAATTAGTTTTTCCTTGATGATCAGGCTGAGATTTCAGAAGCAAAATGTCAAGATGTTGAAGAAGCACAGAGCCTGGAACACTGCACACTGTGAAGTACTAACTCACCAAATGAGCAGCTATACAAAACACACAAAAACTCAATGCGTAACAGTCTGGGATCACTTAGTAACAGGGGAAAAAATATAAACTGCCCATAGTGGCAAAAATGTTGACCTCAAGATGCTCAGTCTAGCATGACATGAGATTCAGACCAGCAAATTAGTGGTTATGATTTCAAAATGTGCCTTGTTACACATACGTACTTTGAGAAGGTGACATTTGAGCTGAATTTGTAAGAATGAATGGGAATTAGTCATGCAAGTAATGGAAGAGAATTTCAGGTATAAGAAACAACACAAACAGAAGGAAATACAGAAGAAAGAATGGTACTCGAGGACAAAATATGCAGGCTGGGATCATAAAACCACAGACACCTGGATCTGGGGCTGAGAACGTGAACCAGAATCAGCTCACAAAAGCACTGGATGATTTTAGGTAGTTTAGCCTTATCTTGATGGGAAAAATTCAGCACCAGGATGTTAAACAGTGTATTTGCTTCTGAGATTATGGTGGAGAGAAGATTAGAGGCAGTAGGTTAGGAAGTACCTCTTCTGCTAGAGTCCGAGCTGGGTTGGTGAAGTGCAGATGCAGAAGGGACAGAATGGAGATCCAATTACGAGGCAGAATTAATCAAACTGGAAGTCGAGGGTGTAGGAGGAGGCAGTAATAGGATGGTTTCCAATTATACCCTTGAATAAGTAGACAGATGCTGGCGACATTCATCATGAATGTAATCCAACAGGATGAGCATGTACATTTCACTTTTGTTGTGGTTGTAGTCATTGGGGGTGGGATCTTGATGAGAGGGTGAGAAAGCATAAGCAGATGAGGGAGACATCTGTATCCCAACCAACTGGGAGTTAAAACCATGGACAAAGGTATGTCTCAGTGGAGACAAGTAGAAAAAACACCCCAGACAAAATCCTAGGAAAATTAGTATTTAAGGGATAGATGACAAAGTAGAAAACACAAGCACAGAAAGCAGGTAGGAAAATGATGCCACACAAGCTACAGAAGGGATCAGGTTTAATTGGCATAGGAGGCTAGTGGAAAATATTAAAGACTGAAAGAATGCTGGCAGCCAGGAGTGGTAACAAATACCTTTAATACCAGCACTCTGGAAGGCTAAAGCTGGAGAAATATAAGTTCTAACCCAGCCTGTGTAACTTTGTGACTGTCACTACATATCACATAAAACTGTCTTTTAAAAAAGGGGGGAGGGGGAGGCTAGGAATGTGCCCTAAGTCATTAAAGTGTGTGGGTTCGATTCCCCAGCACCACAGAAGCTGGGCATGGCAGCACATGCCCATAACCCCAGCACTCAGGATGCTGAGGCAGAAGGACTGCCATATGTTCAAGGGTAGCCTGGGCTACATAGTGAGTTTAGGACCAGCCTGGGCTAGAATGAGACCCTGTCTCCAACAAAAAAATAAAATGAAATAAAATGAAAAATGAAAAAAGGGCTTAGGGATGTAGCTCAGTGCAGAGGCCCTCAGTTCAGTCCAGTACAAAGAATGCTCACTGGATCTAGCAATATGGAGGGTGGAGGATACAAGTCAAATTGCTGCAGGTTTAGGAATGATTGGTAAGTGATTGGTGAGGACATCAAGAACTTGGGATAAGAAACACGCTCATTTCAAGAAGTTTGGAATGATCAAGAAAAAGGATAATAATAGAGGTAGTTAGAAAGGGGGCATAGGACAAAAAAAAAAGATTAGGTGGCACAGGCTGAAATATGTTTATAGAATGAGAGTTAAATGTTTGTTTATAGGATGAAGGAAAAAGTCAATAGGAAAAGACACTGTGAAGATGTTAGCTGGTATGAGGCCTCCTTGAAAGTAGGAGGAATGAGATTCAGGAAGTTGATGAGGAAAAGAAAACCCACTGTGACAGCAATAGCATGGGAAGAGGGATGGGATGTTGGGCTGCCACTTCTCCCTTCTTCCCATTCCCTGGCTACTGTCCTCGTTCTCTTATTTGTCTGCAAACTAACAGGGATTAATAAATCAGGTAATCAAGCTTATTCAAATTATGCCAAAGTAATTAATAGGCTACAAGGCAACTCTGATTATGTATGCATTTAAGAAATATGCCAGGCTTTTTGTTCTCTTTCTGGCAACGTCTGGAGCAGCAACTAGAAACAAGATGGAACCCTCAGCTTTCTGGACTTTATGACATTAACTCTGGCTGAAGCTTGATGATCTCTTAAGAATCCAGATAGCAAAGGCTGCCACATGTGACTTGTGAGTAGACAGATAGCATCTCCACTTAGTTCTTCCCCTTCAATTTCCCAAGTTACCACCCAGCTGAAACTATTAGGTGACGTGTACCATGAAGTATTGTCTTGGATTTAAGATCTCTTGATCTCTAAAATATTCATTAGTAGATTAATTTCTTATTCTGGCAACAGATTCACAGTCCTCTCTTTCCCAAATTGGGTGTTTTACCCAGCACGGAAACAACTTTCTTAAATACTGCCAATAAGGCTTTCAGGTAAAATGAATATTCTCAGAGTAGATCAAAAAGGCAATTCCACTAATAAAAAGATCTTTCTAGATGGTGTCACTTCCTTAAGATGCTGTGAACTAGTCTATAAATATTAATTTATAATTACTGATTTTATGAATCCACCCTTTAAAATTATTTAGGCAATGGAAAGAAATTTGGGGAAAATAGTAATTTTAATGGGATTGTATTTGAAGGAATGGAAATCTCATTCTATAAGTCATTCTGAATTGATTTACCTGTCTAATGTGCATGTACTATCATACTGAAAATATTTCTGGGAAAAGGAAAAGTATTATTTGTAGAAGAATGTAATGGCCAAAGAAACAATACAAATTTTACAGTTTAATTTTAATTTTACATCATGGCAAGAAATAAAGTTAGAGGGCCACTGAAATCTTAATGAAAATTTTGTGTAGATTAAGAATATTAAATCTTCAACTTTCTGTTTAGAAATTTTCAAATACAATTTTCAGCATAAGAATTAGAAAGCTGAGATATACATTTATAACAAACTCTAAAACTTAAAAAAACACTGAATCAAAATTTCTCTTTAGGAGGCTGGATGAATGGCTCAGCAGCTAAAGTGCTTGCCCAGCAAGTGCTAAAACAAGTGTTTAAGTACCCGAGTTCGATTCCCCAGCACCACATCAACTGGGACACATGCCTTTAATCCCAGCACTCGGGAGGCTGAGTCAGGATTGCTGTGAGTCCAAGGCCAGCTTGGGCTCCACAGTGAGTTCAGGGCCAGCGTGGACTACAGAGCAAGACCTTGTCTCAAAAAACAAACAAACAAAACAACAACAACAAAAATTTCTCTTTAGAAGAATTAGCTTTAAGAATTACATTCTTGGAGTAAGACTTCTCAAAAAAAAAAGAATTACATTCTTATGTGACATCTTATTTATAATATACATTTTAGATCATACTCAAGCTGAAGCATATCACCTAAAATGGAAAGATGCCTGAAGCTATTCAGGATGCATGTCTACGCTAGTTTCAAAGACAAGATATGATATGTGCTGATGCAGGAAGTGAGCTACTGGAGGGAAGGGAAAGAAAATGGGTGGGAGAGATCTAGATCCACCACAATTTAGTATTATCTACCTAAACAAACAGATGAAACACTGTAATTTTCAAAACATCTTGAGTCTTACAAGAATTCCTCCTGAAAAAATTGAGGAATCCTAGGACAATGTGAATGAGAATTATGTTCCTAACACATCATGTAGCTTCTTACCCTGTTCTTTCTAGACATACCCAAATGTGTATTTATCTTCTCTGAAATGGAAAATACCACTCAAAAAAATAAGAATGGCACGATTTTAAAGCCCCTGCTTCTAGATAGAAAAACTTAGACCCACAAGTTAAGCTACATGGCCAAAATCACACGGTAGGTAACAGCAGCATCGGGAACTGAGATGACTAACTGCATGGTGTAACTCAATGACCCAGAGGAAAATTACCAGCTGCCAAGCTTTCCTGTGTGATATACTACAGTGACTGAGACACTACCTGATCTAAGAGACAGACCACACATAATCCTACTCTGGTTGATCAATAGCTCAACCTCCATGGGTACAATGTAAAGTTGCTATGTATAAATATTAAATATCAGCCATAACTTTTGACAAAAGTATATGAAGAAATACTCTGAAGCTTTCACGATGAAATATTCAAAATTACTAGTTCCTTCACCAGCTATGCATGCGATCCACATACATGCACACATCAGTACATGCAAATGTACACACACACATACACACCCACACACTCATATACACTCACACACCCACCATTATTCCAATCTACTAAATGAAATCTTCTAAAGATGGGACACAGCCAAACCTAGGAAGTGTATTTTCAGTACACAATTCTCAGGTGATTCTTATTTTGTAGTCACTCTGGCGTCAGTGAAGGAATTTCTATGAGACCCTTCCTCTAGACACAGGCAGGCAATTTTGGGAATCAGTTCTAAGTATTTTTAAAGTTTTCCCTTTTGAGAGAAACTGCCATGACATAGTATAAAAAACACCTTTACTTTAACCAACAGGAAAAAATGTGAGCAAATTTCCTTAAGAAATAAAAGAATCTTTATTGTTTTAGAAGCAATATTGCACAAACAGACAAGCAAATATCTAAAGAGAGATACTATACATCAACTAGGGGTTTAAACATTTGAGGGGAAACATGAAAAGTATTTACATGGACCAGTTTCTTTAAGAAAATGCCAAAACATGAAAAGCACCCAAACTAAACAGAATGTTACCATCAACGAGAAAACCCAGTAAAACAAAATAAAAACTACAAAGGATGCAAAGAAAACTGTGGATACGGTAGGTAATTGTATAAGTTGCACATATAAACTGGCCCACGTAAAATACAAAAATATTCACTGAAGTCAGATTTCTATAAAACAGTGCTTATTAGAGGTATTTTAATATCAGTGTGGTAGATAATCTAAATGTAGAAACTTTTAGAAACATTAACAGCTTTAAGCCAGTACTGTCACTTGTGCTTCCAATTTTTATTTTTTAAAAAGCTGCTTTGCTTCGCCCACATTCTTAAAAGCATTATTTATTCTTATAAGATTTACAAGTTTACAGTAAAACACAATTTAAATAAAAGTAATTTTTAAAAATCAATTCATATTTAGTTTTCAATAAGTGTTTTAAGCTGGCAATGCAACTCAATATAGCTCTAGGAAAGGGGTCAGTCAGGAATCTGATTCTGAGCTAGTAAAGTCTACAGTCTAAACAGACAGCAAACTGAAGACATAGAAAATAATTATCACTCTAATTTATAATCCAAAAGACAGTTACAGACATATAAATTCTAGCATGCAAATGTCTATATAAACTGCATAGGTGTGTGCATGTGTGTGTGTGCACATTTGTGTATGCATGTGTGTGTGCTGATGCAGCCAACATCAGTATCTTGGAACCCAAATGGTTCCTGGTTCTCTAGAGAATGGGAGATATATAATCTGCCCTCCTCAAGCGAGTACAGGAATTTTTCCAACTATGGCTGCCTACCAGTAATTTTTAAAATATTCACTTAGCCATATCGGTATTTATACACATAAAAAGATCACCTAGAAGCTGCAAGGAATATTTATGCGTTAACTATCAAGCTGAAATACACTGCTTTCTTGTATAAACATTAGGTGGTACACAGTAAATGGACAATCAGTGAATCTCTCCAGAACAAAACTGACTACAAAGTACATGAATTAGTAATAATTCTACCGTAACAAACAAAAACAGTGTAAGGTTTGATTAGCACAGAACCATTTAAATGTGAAAGCTAAATTATTAATAAATGTTGTTGCAGTTAATGCGAACTGGAAACAAGTAACTTTTCAATGGACTAACGGAAAACCAAAATTTGGGGTTAGATGCATTATTTTCTAAGCCTAAGTGCACTTCTTTACCTAGGTTCTAGGACACACTGGCATTTCTTTTTTTTTTTAAGAAAAAGGAAAGAGTAAAACACATTACCACCAACAAAAAAATATTTGAAGGTTAAAGAGAAATCTGCATTAATTTTAGTACTGCATGTTGAGGCCAATTTCTGGGTACAAAAGGATTAATGCTCTCAACTGGCACTGCCTAGCAATTACTTCTAAAAAAAAAAAAAACCCCACAAATTGAAATGCCCAGTTGGAATAGTCTTCTGTCTTGCAATTTAAAAGACTGAAATATCCAGTTTTAAAAAAAGATTACACAAGATTAATACCTATTCTAAAATTTTAAAAGCTTTTGTATGTTTTGTCATTACTGCCACATTAAACACAAATGTATTCAACAGCATGAAAAAGCATTCATGGGCAAGAATATTAACACTAACTGGGCCCTGTCCAAATCTACCAACATCTCTCTCATAGGTAAAACATCCAGCAAGGCCACAGCAGTGAAGCTAACCTGCCAAGAAAATCATCAAGAAAATGCAAATGTGGTAAGTACAAATCCACTATCACTTGCCCCAATTCAATCTTTTTGAAGGTTTTTCTTAAACTACATATTTCTAATCAGAATATTTAAGTGAAAGCACTGAAACACTAACTCAAGATAGTAAAATGGAAGCCCTAATCCAGACCACTTTACATGCTAAGTTTTTCTATGAATGTAAGTTTTAAACCCTTGGTGGGGGAAATAAAGAAAAAAAATCACATGGTTAATTTGTAGTTTGTAATTTTGGGGTTTTTTTGGTTTCAACTTGAAATCTCCCAATCCACCCATTCTAAGAGCAGGACTGCAACTAAATGTACCTTAAATTGAATAGTATTGCATGTTGGAACTTGTACTTGCTTTATTATTGTGTAACAGAGATCACGTATAGACTAGCATTACAGGGTCTGATATCCAGCATGACTTTTTCTTCTGCCAATTAGGTAAGCAATCACTATAACGATAATCAAGCCTGAAAGACCAGCACCAACTATAATTGGTATTAGAATGGTGTCATCATCCAGCGAACACTCCTGGGCTGTAGGTGAGAAAAAGTGTGTAACAAATAATGAGTATAATAAAAAAAAAAAATAAATGTCCAAAAGTAAAAGACGTTGAATCAAAAGTCAGAAATACACTCTTACAAAATTAATTTCAACTACGACAGGTATTATTTTTTACGATAAAGCTATTAAAAAGTATGAACTACTATAAAATTAAAATCCTAAAATGTACTTGTCCTTGCATTTTTATCTATACATCAGCACACACTCTATTACAGGGCATATGTACACACCTTCATGTGTGTCTGTGTCTGTATTCCAAGCACTTCCCAAAACAGAAGCGATTACTTATCAAAAACAAAAAGAGCTAACATAGCCCACTTCTACACAGCATGATTACCCACTCTGCAGTGGAGTCAGTTTCTCCGAGGAAAACATAGACAGCAAGTGATCCTGGTCAGAACAGCCAAGCTGGCTCTGAAGTTTCTTTATGACAGGAGCCACACATATAATGCCAAATCTGGCCCAAAGGCTAAACATTTTATGTGGCACAGACCTGTAATCTCAGCACTCTGGGAGGCTGAGGTTGGAGGACTGCAAGCCCAGGAGCAGCCTAGGCATCTTAGCAACCTGCTAAGACTGTCTCAAAATTCAAAAAAAAAAAAAAAAAAAAAAAAAAAAAAAGAGGGATGTAGCTCAGTTGTGAAGGCCCTGTGCTTGATCCCCAGTAGCCTACACAGTAGCCTACACACAAAAATTGTATTTACAGTTTTAAATAGTTGAAGAACTATTAAGAGTACATTGTGACATGTGAGAGGTACATGAAATTCAAATCTCAGTATTCACAAGGAAAGTACTATTGGAATACAGTTATGCTCAACTATTTATTTATGTATTGCTTACGGCTGTTTCTGTGCTACTGTGGCAGAACTGAACAGCTATGACAGAGACCATATGGCCCCAAAGTCTTCAGAAACAAGTTACTGCCTGGACCTTTTCACAGGAAATATTTACAGATCCTTGACTTTGAATATATGACTTTAGTGGTTCCAAGAGTCAAGAAACTGCGACTTCTTGCAACTTTAGTGTGTTTATTACATTTCTTATCAATCTTGACTAGGCTAGCATCCCACTGGGGTTTATTTTTTGTTTCTAGAGAGTAGTCTGATTTAATAAAATCTAATTAAAACTCTTCTACCTTATTGCAATTTGTTTCCTTCTGATATACACTCAAGTACTGCCTGTGTGTATATATATATTGCCTGTGTGTATATATTTATAGGTACTTATCGCCAATAACCTAGTTCCAGAAATATTCTATGTATTCAATATTAACATTAAGTGCTATGTACTTCTTTGAGGGACATTTTAAATACCATAACACATAAACCAAAGTTTTAAACGAGAAAAACAGCACAGCTCATCTCTATTACAGATCAGAAAAATAAGTCTAAACTGATGGTAACACTGCAAATGATTTTAAATTCTAAACACAAATCTGGACCTAAAATAAAGGCAATGACATACAGGAGCTAGATAAAGACTCCAAAAATAAAGTTTTTAAGGGATCAAAATAATTGAGATTCACAAGTAAAAACAACACAAAAGAAAATGAATTCTTAGAAAGTTGTGATTAACTGCTTTAGTCTTAAAAATCACAGAGTGGGGACCTGAGTTATTTGCGCCTAACCAAGTCAGTACTCAGTGCCACAGAAGCAGGTGAATGGTTCACAGCATATTTACTTTTAAACACAGCTTCTACATTTCCTTTTAAACCACAGAACTATTTAAAAAAAAAAAAAAAACAGATGTGGATGACTAGAATAGCTCCGCTCAGCGAGGCTATGATCTCCAAACCTCTAATTTTAAGTAATTGGTTTAAAAGGACAAGTCACTTAAGGAATTTTATGTACTTGTTTTTTCTTTATGCAAATGTTAACCTTGTAATGCCAAATGTATCTTTAATACTCACATGAACACCTTAGAATGAGCCCTTCACAAAGGTTTTGTTAAGAACCTGATAAATATCACCATTAGCACTAAATAGATCTTCAAAAAGCCTCATTCACACTGGTACATGGTCTGAGGACTCTCCAGGTCACTATGGCTGGCAAAAACATAGCTGACAATATTTGAGGCTCTGCTACTGCTTCTAGCTTGCGTCTTAACAAAAATCAGACAAAATGCTTTCATTCACATATGGAAATGTTTCTACAGACAACATGACCCAAGAAAGCAGATATAAGACACTCAAAGTGCCATCCCTCCCTGCAAACTCACACCCAGTGGGCAGCCACTGTACCTTAAGTAAGCTCACTTAAAGCTGCTAATGGTTTTCACATCACAAAAACAGCTACTATGAGCAAAATGTGAGTTACATGATTCATTTAAGGCTGTGAGAACTCTACTTTAGAATTCATTTCTCTATTTCAATATATAAATTTCCATGGCTCAAAGGAAAAGCCATCTATCGGTCAAAATAAAAACATAAATTATTAATAAAGTTTGCTTGATTCTTACCTGTAGAATACTTTCCTTTTGTCACACTGAAAGGCTGAACCCTTAGATCAAAGGTATTTATCTGAAATGTTCCCGACACTGAAACAGTTTGTTCTTTGTTGCACATATAAGAACTTCCCAGGGGGGCATCCCAGTAGCTAAGGTTGTTATTTGCAATGCTGAAAACTTTGCCAAAAAAAAAAAAAAGGTTAGTAACTTCTCATCCTATCAATATCAGTCTTCAAGGTGTTTTTTTGGGGAGACGGCTGACGGTAAACATTGTCCACATGACCTTCCCACTAAGATATGTTTCCCAACCCTATTATTTTTAATTTTAATTTCAGAGTGTGGTGGTTTGGATCTGGAGTGTCCCCCAAAAGCTTCATGTTCCTATGGATACTGCACAGGGTTGGGAGGTGGGTCTGGCTGGAAGGGAAGGGTTCTTGGGGCTTGACCTGGAGGGGTGTGTGCTGGTTCCTCCCCTCTTCCCAGGCTTTCTCTGTACCACAACGTTGTGAGGATCTCTACCACTGGAGCTCTGGCTCTGGCCCTGCCCCCATTCCAGCCCTGCCATGTGATTCCATAATTTTCGAGCCTCACACCTATGTATGGACTGTGACCTTCTGAAACTGTAAGCTACAATAAATCTTTCCTCCCTAAGTTGTGGATGTCAAGTATTGAGTCACAGAGAGAGAAAAAGTAACTAAGACAGACAGGTCTCACTAATCTGCTAAATTGCCAAGGCTGGGCTTGAACTTGTGACCCTTCTGCTTCAGCTTCCTAGAGTGCTGAGATTTCATGACTGGCATTCTTCATTAAGTGAACTACAAGAGCTTGGGGAACAGGCTTTACCTAGAAAAGGCAATTCTTAGTAGGCATGTTGGCCCACACCAGCACTCAGAAGGCTGAGGCACAAAGATCCTGAGTTTCAAGCTAGTCTGGGCTACACAGTGAGTTTGAGGCTAGTCTCTGTCTCAAAAAAATAAAATGCAATTCTTATCATTTCTAGATTCTCCTGTCTATTTATAGATGTTCCTATAGAGTAAAAGTGAATTACATCCTCAAATATTACCCATTGTACTTTGAAAATACAGAACACTACAGTTTGCATTATTTATGGCATTACAGACCGAATCCAAGGACACACTTTCACTGAGGTACATCCCCAGCCTTTTTTATCTTATGACAGGGTCTCCTCTAGTTCCCCAGGATGCCCGCGAACTTGGAATCCCCCCGCCGCAGACTTCCAAACTGCTAGGATTATAGGTGTGTGCCACTGTACCTGGGTACCATAATTTTAAATTACAAATTCTAATTATGATCAAGACATACTTTTTACATAGCAACTTCCACTCCATTAAGTATACTTGGTAATAAGAACATTAGTTTGTATTCCTTCAGTATAATCCATTCTCTACTTCCCAAGCCAAAGCTTTGCTTACCAGAGCCATTAACCATGTTTATGCTGGCATTTACTTCCTTCAGATAGAATCGGTTTTCGTTTTTCTGTTGGAAAAAGAGCTCTGAGTTAATCAACATATCACGACTACCTACACACAGTCAGTATCTACATAAGGAAGGCATCTAGTACTACTATACAGAAGAGGGGGCCACGAATTAAACCTGGGCCACATGAATGAACTGCAACCAAGTAAAAGTAAACCGAAAATGTGACAAAACCCTTTTCTTCTGCATTTTGTTTCCAACTCGTGAGTCCCAACAGGAGTCACTTGCTGAGCCCCCACCACCTCTAGTCTGGATCTCAACAGCCTCTTAAGTAGGCTTCCTGCCTTTCCGCCCCTCCAGCTCTACTCTTTCACATTTCTCACTGCTATTATTTCTTGTTTGTTCATGTTATTTATTAATTTTTCTTATGATTATTTATTTTACTGCTAGGCACTGAACCCAAGGACCTGTACATGCTAGGCAAGTGCTTTACCATTGGGCAACAATCCCAACTCAATGTCTTTTCTTTCTTTCTTTCTTCTTTTTTTTTTTTTTTTTGAGACAGGGTCTCACTCTGTAGCCCAGGCTGGTCCTGAACTCACTATGGAGCCCAGGCTGTCCTTGGACTCATGGCAATCCTCCAGCCTCAGCCTCCCAAGTGCTGGGATTATAGGCGTGTGCCACCACACCTGGCTTATGTGGTGATGAGGGATTGAATTCGGGTACACTTGACTTAGTGCTTGCTAGGCAAGTGCTTTAACTGCTAAGCCATTCCTCTAGCCCCACCCCCACCCCAATTCAATTTCTTATTTTCATTCAACATGTAATACTTATTAATGGAGCTCAGTGTTATTTCAACACATGCATACAGATTGCATTAATGAAATCAGGATAGCTGGCAATTTCTCCTTGTTCATTTTTTGAGAGAGAAAGGCATGAGGAATTGAACTACATCCATGCATGCTCTCTAGGACTGAGCTAGACACCCAATCCTTCTTATTTATTTTTATTTTGAGACAAAATCTTGCTAAGTTGCCCAGGCTACCCTCAAACTTGTGATTCTCCTACCTGAGCCTCTTGAGAAGCTGGGATGACAATATGCTACCATACCTGGCTCTTCTTCTCACTTCTTGATTGTTTAGAAGCTTTGGGCTCCTCTCCTCAACTTCATTACAAAGCACGTAATGGGCTATTGTGAACTATAATCATATCATTCTGCCGTGGAACACCAGAACTTATTCCTCCTATCTCAATGTGTTTTGGTACCTGTTCTCTGACCTTCCTCTACCCACCTTCTCCTCCTCCACTATTATTTTTTCTGAAGCACTCAAACGACTTGCCAGTCATTCATAGTGTGAGCTTAGTATGTACAAGGAAACATGCCTAAGTTATACAAGAAGCTAGCAAAATAAAACAGACGGGAATCCTGTCTGTCCTCAGTGTTTGCAATCTGCCAGGGAAGATAACATGAATACATAATGATCATATTACAAAAAAGAAAATGGAAGTTGTAAGAAGTGACAGGCGAAAAATTACTTCCAATGAAGGAAAGAGCAAAAATAATGCCAGCTTAGGGTGGGGTATTTGGATTAGGTAGGATTTGGTTAGGCAAGACAGAAGAGGGGTATTCAAAAAGGCAACTGTGTTGAGTTAAGGTAGTCAGAAAATAAGCACAATCATAGGTATGCTGACATGGGAGACTTCACTGAGTGGCAACTGCTGCTTGCAAACTGCACATTCAGGTTCACTGAACAATTACAATAACCCTGCTTTACATCATCCTTGTTCTGGGATGGAAGAATTCACCCCCAGAGATGCTAAGTAACCTCTCCCTCACTAAAAGCTCACAGTCAGTGTGCTGGGATTAACCTTGGAGGTCTGGCTGTCGAGTCTGAACCATATGCTGCCATGCTCTCCTACTTCACACTACCTGCAAAGAAGGCAGCAGGGAGGAAGTATAAAGTGTGGGAAGAGGAAGTGACAAAACAAAGGTTCCAAAGGCAGGGTGCACTGAACCAGGATATGGGAGTTTGCCCTGCCCTGCCATTTTAGATATTACCTTGCTGGCAAAACAGAGCAGCTCAAGAGTTCTGAGGAAGAGCTGAGCTTTAGGAAGATTAAGCTTGAGGGAGAAGAAGAACTGAGATTCGGTGGGAGGCTGCCAGGACAGTCTGAGCAAAAGGTAATGCTGCTGGAATCAGACCAAATGCAGCAGGAAATGAACATGTGGGGGTAAGGAAAAGGGAGGACCTACTTGCTTCTTTACAACCCTCCTCTACATAGACAACGTCTTGGCTTGGCATTTGAGATTCTCCACAATTGTTTCCAATTTCAGTCCCATACTTGCACTAACCTTGTCACATGCATGGTCCTCCAGCCGATCTTCATTATGATGCTGTATTCAGGGATAACCTGTAACTTCCCATGTACTCCTCTGATCTTCATACCTACAAACCTGACCAATCTTTCCACATGCCATCTCTTCCAAACCTTCCTGACTCTCCTCTAGCCAAAATTAACCTCTCTCCCCCACTCTCCCACAGCACCCCACACTAACCTCACGTCTGGCACTCACCTCACTTTCTATGCACCTTCCTCAGTATGCTACTACTCACAGAATCAAGTTCAAACCCTTGAGTATGGCCTTCATGCCCCACATAAAAATGAGAATTGTTTGGGTGTTTCTCTATTTACAGCTAAACTGTGGGCTTCTTAAGAATACCAGCTTTCCTCTTCCTATCCCATCCCAGTAGCCTGCACATGACACACTTTAATTCTATAAATTCTCCTAAGGAACGCCTGCCCTGAGAGAGATGAAGCTAATGTGGGTCCCTTGAGCACTGATGACACAGCAAGCATTTCTTGATTTTTCAAAGTGCCTAATAGCATGGTTCAAATGTCACTGTTTGGAATTACATTTTATTTATTTATTTTTGTTTATGGAGACAAGGTCTAGCTCTGTAGTCCAGGCTGGTTCTGAGCTCTCTAGCGCTATCCTTCTGCCTCAGCCTCTCAACTGCTAGAATTACAGGCATGTGCCACCACAATTGGCTTTGGAATTACATTTTAAAGTAGCCTGCAAAGCAAAATATATATTGTAATTATTAATATTAAATATTTCCCATGATAATGAGAAATCATGTTCCTTTTAGGAGCTCACTATAGCTGAAAGATCAGACTCAGTCACTCAAAGGGGAATAAATCTAAAATATTACTTTCCTCTTTTTTGTTGACCATGTGAACTCCTATGTGATCAGTTTTTAAGAGATGTATCTAGAGAATTTTAATATATTGAAGAGGCTAATTTTTTACTGGGGAGTTTGTGTGAGACCAGGCATCGAACTCAGGTCTCTGCACATGCTCAGCAAATGTTTACTACCTCATTACACTCCCAGCCTGAAGACGACATGTTTAACCAAACATTTTTACTCTTTTATTTTTTTTTTTCCTTTTCCTTCCTTCCTTCTTTCCTTTCTTTCTTTCTTGCCATTCTGGGGATGAACTCAGGGCCTTTAGTATGCTAGGCAAGTTCTCTATCACTCAGCCATACCCTCAGCCTAACTGGACATTTTAAATAGTAATTCTCGGGTCATATTATGTACTATAACAGAGAAATTATCTGAATGCTGGGAAAATGAAGATTTGTGAAAATCTTCCAAAAATGTACCTGCTTAATATAATCTTTAATTATTCAGTATATATACTATAGAGGAAAAAAAGGGTTTAAAGTCAACATTATAAATTCAGGCTGGCCTTGAACCTATATCAGTCCTCCTGCCTCTACCTCCTGAGTATTAGGATTATAGGTGTGCACCACCACACCCAGTTTATACGGCACTGAGGAATCAAACTAAGGGCCTTGCACTTGCTAGGCAAGTGCTCTAATTGCTGTGCTATTCTTCCAGCCCCTATTTTCCCATCTTCAAATGCAGTGATCTGTTTTAAAAGAAAAACTGGTTCTTACTTAGTGGTATAATAGCTCAGAGAGAATTCCTGCTGGTTCAACGTTTTCCCTCACCTATAGCTATCCTTTATTCCTCATTCCCATTTTCTGTAACATGTATACACATGCAACTCCTCAGAAAAAAATGTGAAGATAATAAATGCATCTACAAAGGTGTAAATGTAGGTCTCCGATGATTAATTTATGCTAATAAGTGGAACAGGTACACTTACCTTAAAAACTTCTGTTTTGGGTTCAGCTCTTGATAGAAACGTTAACAAAAACCTAAATGCTGACATTATAGACGTCCTGATTTAATGAATTAGTAATACATGCACTTACACAGAGCCTTGTATATAGTAATTACAGCAGCCCCTCAGCATTCTTAAGGATGGGTTCCAGGACCCACCGCAGATACCAAACTCCAAGAATGCCAAAGTCTCTTCTTAAAATTAATCAACTTTGCAGTACTGGGGACTAAACCCAAGGTCTTCACAATGAACTGTATCCCCAGCCCATTTTTCTATTTGGTATTTTTGTGGGGACAAGGTCTCAGTCTGTAGCCCAGGCTTGTCCTAAACTCACAGGTAAGTGGCCTAGGCTGGCCCCAAATAGATGGCAATCCTCCTGTCTCAGCCTCCTGAGGGCTGGGATTATAGCTGTGTACCACCACATCCAACTTATACGAGTTGGGAAATCAAACCCAGGGCCTTGCATTTTGCTAGGCAAGCACTCAAACTGCTGAGTTATGCCCCCAGCCCCTTCTTTTTGATTTTGAGACAGCGTCTTGCTAAGTTGCCCAGGCGGGCTCAAACTTGTAATACACTGCTTCAGCCTTCTACTGTGCTAAGATTACAGGCCTATGCCACTGGGCCCAGCTAAAGTTCCTTTTATAAAACAGTGTAGTATATCCATATAACCTACACATATTCTATATAAATTGTCTCCGCATCACTTATAATTAAAATAAATGCTATGTAAATAGTTGTCATACTATATTGAATGATAAGAGTGAAAAATCTACATACTCAGTAAAAGTTCAAATTTCTCTTTGAAGAGCACTACCACTGTGGGGCTGGAGGAATGGCACAGCAGTTAAAGACCAACACCACATAAGCTGGGCATGGAGGAATATGCCTGTAATCCCAGCACTAGGGAGGCTGAGGCAGGTGGACTGCCTGGAATCCAAGGCCAGCCTGGGCCCCATAGTGAGTTCAGGACCATCAAGGCTACAAAGCAGGACCCTGTCTCAAAAAAAAAAAGCTCTATCACTAAGCTACACCCTTAACCCTTATTTGTTTTATGTTCGTGACCCAAGGTTGCTTGAATTCATGACTGCAAGATGCATAGACACAGAAGGACAAATGTTCTCAATAAAGGTTAGCTATTATTATCACTGACACTATCACAAATAATAGTACCTTGGAAAGACTTAAAATACTACAGGAGACAAACACAAGAGTTGTCCAAGCAATATAAGAGAAACATATCATGGAAATTACTGATGTATGGAGTTATTAGACAGGTTGATCTTTTATAATTCTTGCTTCTACCTAGACACTATATAAAGGTAGCCCAACTCTTTTCAGTTAACATTAATCGAATGATCTAGCCTATAGACCACCAACTAGACAGACAGGAATGAACAGGGACCAGTGGACTACAACTTTAAAATTAGTGTTGTAACAGAAAATAAGGCCAAATATCCACCCCCTCCCCAACACCACATGCAACTGTGTAGAATTTCAAATATGCTTTGCAGGAAATAAAACTAATTTTAGAAAAATCTGTTACTCACCACAGCAAAGACAAAGTCAAGATACTTAATGATGCTGCTGTACAGCCTAAGGTGAGCAGTCTGAGGATGGCAACTGCCTGTGAAGTCAGTTGTATTGGGGTTGATGTTAATAACTGTAGCAACCTTCAGAGGAAGAAGAGGGGGAATTTATAGATTATGCATGCATGCTGATAACAACAAAGCCTTATACTCTATCATAAGACCAACTTCAATGTAGAACAAACACACCTTTGTTCAGATACTTAAATTCATGGCATCTTACTTTCAAACAAACTTGGCACGGGCCCTCAAGCTATGACTCAGATGACTTCAACAACAACAGCAACAACAAAGAATCCTCCTCGGTAATGAGTTAAATGAAAACACACATTTTTTTATGGAGCACAAGAGCAAACTGTGCAGCTTGTTTCTGTGTCAGGATCCTGGAAATGGGATCTGTTCACTGGCACGCCCTCTGGAGCCCTAGTGGAACACTACAACTAGATGGGCCATTACGTACTTCAGCAACTCTGCGATTAGAGTCATGGAATAGCTGAGGAAGACAGTTGCACTTTTCCTATACTCCAAACTACAGTACATTTCAGATTTAAGTGTAAATGAGTTATATTTTATTTTTATATTTTGGTACTAGGGATCAAAGCCAGGACCAAGTGTGCTAGGCAAGTGCTTGCAGCCCAGGAATTATATTTTAAACGGATTGAAATAAAGCTCAACTATGTGAAACTCTGATGTACTGAGGGCAAACAGAAGCTAAACCCCAAAGAATCCTTTAAACTGCTAAGCTTTCTATTGGCTGAGACACCACCTTGCCAGCAACATTAACTCTTCAGTGTTACAGTAATCCAAACTAACCAAAATTCAGTCAGTCAACATTAGATCTCTATTTAAAGACCAAATTACCTTAGTACAACTACTCTTGGGTGAACAGGATAAGCTGTATTAAGCAGGAAACGCAAAAAGGACACAGGGTAAAAAGCAGACAAGCACACCTTATCCTGAATGATGTTCAGCTGCAGCCCCATGGTAGCCAGCAGACACGTGCTGTTGCCATTAGTAACCCAGTACTTTCCAACAGCTGGTTTTTCCTTTGGAGTGGATGTTGTGGTAGGAGCAGGCACAGTGGTGTGAATGCTAGGCACCGGTGTCGTGGGACCTTTGTCTTCCTCACAAACAAATTCTAAAGCGAGCAAACAACAAAATGAACTAAAATGCCCTTTTTCATAATTCACTAGGTCAGGGAAGGCACACTATTTCTCAGAGTAGAAATCCAAGAGAACCAGGAGAAAGGAATATCCGCAGTGTATTTTAAACTAAATGAGGCAGAGGCTCTCAAGCTGCTCTTCCATATCCAACCTCTGTGAGTTATGACAGAGCAGACAGGTTCAGGACACATCCAAAGGTTTTATCTCTTTACACAGGGCTGCATCCTGATCATTTTTTTAAACACTTAAATGTCTTTACTCCTAAAGAACTTCACCTGCCTCTCAGACATTTAAGTCTGAGAACATTTCACCCCTACTTCCCCTGCAGTCTTCCTTCCACATATAACCAGTATAAAGAAGGATACTATTTACTAGAAAAAAAGTTTACAAATCATTAGAGGATTTAAATATAAAAGAACCTTTTATTTATGTTACCCCGATGGCAGATCACAGGCATTTCTAACTCTTCTTAGGTGTTAATAGTTTTATAGGAATGGTGAATGAGAAATTATTACATTTCCATAAAATCACATAAAAGTTATAAAATAAATTTGCAAAACCCAAGAACACAGAGATCTAACTTCTTTTTTCAGCACTGGGGATAAAGCACAGTGCCTATGCTACATTCCCAGGCCATTTTTAAATTCTGATTTTGAGACAGGGTCCCACTGAGTCACTAGCTGCCTAGGCTGAGCTCAAACTTGCAATCCTCTGTCTCAGTGTCCCAGAGTGCTGAGATTACAGGCAACTGTCACCAGGCCCAGCTAGAAATCTAATTTCTAAGCTGTGGTCTTGGAATAGTTACAAAAAATGGATGACCAAACTATTTGAGAATCTGTCCTAAGAGGCGAAAACATTATAGGTAGATTCCATGCCACATGAATATCATAAACTTTAAATTACAAGTTCCAAAAAAATAAGAGTGTTAATCTGTAAATGCTTTTAGATAATGATCTCAACGAATACCACCTGATATATGAATAAATTAGGATCCAAATATAGAAAATACATACTTTCAGCACTTACCATTTTTGCTCACTGTGCCATTTTGGACAAAAGCTTGGACAAGAACATCCCAATAGTGTTGGACAACATTACTCTTTTCTAAAGTTAAGAAACTATTGCATCTAAAGATCTCATCCAATGGAATGCTGAATGCCACAGGATAAGGAACAGTCACAATTCCTAAAAAACAAGATTTACAATGGTTGTTTTGAAGAAGGTGGGGAAAAAGTGACAATCTGTATTAGGTTTCTTCTCTACTCTGCCTCCCGCCATACCCTAAGCGATTATGACAGTTATGATATATTGATAGGAATGACAAATTCATTGTAGCTGAAATACAGGGAGTGGGTATAAGGCAATGTGTTATTGAAGTGCACAAGGAAAGATGAGTTTTAAGTGGTTTCACTTTCAAGCATCTTCTACCATCTAGGACAGTATGGCTTTGTTACCAGTGGAAGGACTAGCTTCAAGTTTTAAAGCACAAACTAAGACACATAGAATTTATTGTACGGAAAATAGCAAACAGGCAGGAGAAAATCTTAAGAAGGAAAGCAGCTCAAAGGCTAGTGGCCTGGATAAGGTGAAAGGCAAGAGGGCTTTGCCTGCACTAAGATGGTGAGGACCGTGGGATGAAAGCCAGGAAGCCAAACGGAAAACACCCGTCCAAGGCAGACTCAACAGGACCTAGTGACTACCAATAAGGAACAGAATCCCAGATTTTACAGGCCACTGGCTTCTAACTTGTTTCCCTCTCAGTAGCTTCCCTTTACATTTCCCCTCTGCCTATTTGTTATTTTCGTTAAATTAAATAGTAAATCCTACTTTTATATGACTACCCCAAAATAAATTACACCAAGTCTAAAGAGCTCGTGGAATGTTTTCCAGGATGGAATTTAAAGATTATTCCATTTTAGAAAATCCTCAGGAGAAGTTAGTCACTCTGCACAGTTTCCATTAAAATACCTAGTAACACTTCAAAAGATTATGGTCACACCTACCTAAATGACTTGGTTTCTTTTAGAGTCGTACCAAAAGAGAAAAATATTTCCAGGTCCTCAATACAGACTAACAGCTGTCCCTCTGCATCATGCAAGGCAGCCACTTAGTACTACATTGGCACCCCCTAATGGTCAAAGGAATTTTTATAAATCTATGAATTAGACTATAGAGCATGTTTCCTAAAACTGCTTCTCACTCTTAACAAAAATGAACAGATATATGACTTGGCTATATATAGACAGACCTCAAAAGCAAAAGAGTAAAAAACCAAGCTGTAGCCAGATACAGTGAGTGGCACACAGCTCTAATCTCAGCCCCCCGGGGCCTGAGCAATTGAGCAGCTGAGTGAGACCCTGTCTCAAAAGGAAAAGAAAAAAAAGGAGAAAAGAAAAGAACCAGAAAGAAAAAGGAGCTGGAAAAGGAAGCTTCCCCCAAAAGCCCTGGGCTTAATCCCCAGTGCTGCAAAAACAAAGCAAAACACTGCAGATATAACTAAGGTTATACTATGAAATTACGTAGATATGAAAAGCAAAGTATTGTTTATGAATACATATGTGGTAAATATAAACACAGGACAGGAAGGCTACATTCCAAACTCATAAGAATGGCTGCCTCTTGTAGACAGTAAGAAAAATGGAGCTGGCAAGTGAGGACAAAGGGGACCTCAAATGTACCTGTTAGGTTTTACTTCTTTAAATAAGTAAAATGATGAACCAGATATTTAAAAATGTCATTTATTAATTCTGGGTAATGGGTTCCATGGGTCTATTATTCTATTCTCTGTGTTTTTTTCATATTTGTATCTTTTAAACACTTTTGAATAAAAAGTAGCTTTAAAGTTACTTTATCAGATGCTCAAAAATGGCATTTCAAAATAACATTTTTTTTTCAAAACAACTGTCAACATCCATTTTAAATTTTAAATAGTTTAAAGTATCTTATTAGTTGCTACTAACAGAAAAAATAATTCTCTTTCTTAAAACAAAAGGAGACGCTGACGGCACAGGTCAGCAGTTAAAGCACGTGCCTTGCAAGTGTAAGGCACTGGGTTCGACTTTCCAGAGGCACATAAGCTGGGCATGACACTGCACATCTGTATTCCTAGCACTCAAGAGTCTGAGGCAGGAGGATTGCTCTGGGTTGAAGGCCAGCCTGAGCTAGGTGAATTCAGGACCAGCCAGGACTACAGAGCGAGACCCTATCTATCACAAACAAACAAAACAAAAGGGGGAACAGAAGTGTTAGCATTTTAGTCTTTCCATGCAAATATGTCAGACTAAACCCTCCTTCAATTTCTTGCCCATATGGTCTGCACTCATAATTCCAGCATCGTCCCTTGATTACTGTAACAGCCTCTGAAGCTGGCACATCTGTCTACAGTCTCCTTGCTTCCAAATTAATGCTACAGAATACTCTTTATAAACGACTCTCTCTCTCTGCTTTTGTTATATCACTGTCTGGCTTAAAAACCTAAAATGGTTCTCCAGTGCCTACCCCATCAAGCTAAATGCCTCTCTTTGGCTTCCAAGGCCCACTGTAACTTAGACCTGCTGCACCCAGCCAACTCTCTTTTCCTCCTACTACACACACAGGCTCTATTTTAATCGGGCAGCTCTCCAATTACTGCTGCACATGCTATGCTTTTACCCTGCTGGAAACACCCTGCTCCAAATCCTCAGCTCGCTCAAATTCCACCATTAGCTGAGTTTCAGCTCCAGTGCTACTTCTCCACCCAGCTTTCTCATTCCTCCACGCCTAACCAGGACCACAGGGAACAAGTCTCACAGCAAGCACTCAAGGATCCACAAACAGGCTCAGGAACTAGGTACCATATGCAGAATTTACTGTGCTTTTTCTTTTTTTGAGAGACAGGGTGTACAGCTTTCCTCACATTGTAGGAAAATATGAGCCCTGTACCTTCTCAAACAAAAACACAAACAGCAAAAACAAAATCAGACTGTGCTCAGTGTTTGCCACTTTTCCATATAACCTAGGAACACATTTACCTTTGCCCCCCACCCAAGCTAGTTTATAAGCTCCTTGAAAGTAAGGAACAGATCTTATCCCAGACAGTGCAGGGCCCAGAGATAAGTATGTAAGATGGCCAATACCGTACTTGCTTTAGTCATCCTCTCAAATTAAGAGATTAGTAAAAACAAAATTAAGATTTGATTTCCAAGGTTAAGTCTGTGCTGTTTTTGAAGTTTTATGTAAAGTCATTCATTACTGAGTCTTTCAAATATGACCTTTTGATATCCAGAAATCCACATAACTTATTAATCCCTAGGTCTGGGCAGCTAATGCTGGTCTGCCTGTAAATGCGAAACACAGTGAGAAGAGACAAGCCACAACAAACACCATGTTAGTCCTCTCACCACAGAGGGAGAGAAAGGAGAGAATTCTCTCCCTCACAAAACTAAAATCTCCACTATCCATGCCTCCAAAATATTTTAACACACACTTCAGTTCTGGGAATTCCAAGGATGACCTACTTGTCAATACCTTCCCAATTCATCCTGATCTGACACTGTCCCAAATTCTGACTTTGGTCATTTTAACCATCTTTTACTTTACACTCCAAATCCTATCTACATGCTAAAATGATCTGAAGATGAAGCACTTCTAGTTTCAGGTTACTAAACCTGGACACATTCAAAACAACTATTAGGAAAGGATTTTTCCATTCATTCAACATTTGTAGAATGGTCACTACTGAACAAAATGGATAACAACAGGGAAGTATATGAACTCTGGAACTCCACAGACTTTGGTGCAAACATCAGCTGCGTATGCATTTACTAGTGCCTTTACTAGATAGGTGACCTTAGCAAAAGTCACTGAATTTTGTCAAACCCCATTTTCTTTCCTTGAAGAGAAAATATATCTACTTTCTGGGGATTTCTGTTAAGGAATGAGTTGCTAAAGGTAACACATTTAGGGTAATAGATGGTACAGCCAATATCATTACTGTGCTCAACACCACGCTACAAGTGGGGTCAGGGTGGGACCGAGGGGATACAAAGACACAGAGTTTCCATGTTAGTTAGGAAGACAGAGATGCACAATGATTTTAAATTGTTTATTATCAATTAAAAGCCCAAAAAGATACCACAAACCTAGTTCATAAGATTACCTCTATATACAGCATCTGGAAATGTCGTGTTATCCATAGTGTTGTAGGAAAATGAGATGCTGTCAATTGAATAATTAGGTGCCTTCTTGGTAAAATTCACAATCCACGAGAAACCAGATCCAAATTGCACCACTATCTTGGAACCGTTCTGGTCATTGCCACAAATGCTTCCACCATATGTCACAGGGCCAAAGTCTGACTTGTTTACCGTTTTCTAAAACAAAAAGAAGTTTGGGGGTGAGAAACAGGCAGTGAGCATCCATGTTTGGAGATGAACTGCATATGCCACATGAGGCTCCACAACAGCCAGGTTGCCAAGGCTACTTGTGCTGTGTCACAGCCTCAGGCTCTTCAGCCATACACCAGTCTTCTGGAAAAACTCATGTATGTCTAAAGAAGAAAAGGCAAACTGGCCCAAATCAGTGTTCATTAGCTGATTTTTTATTTGTTTTGCAGTGCTGGGGATGGGAACTCACGATCTGCATGCTGGGCCGACGCTCTATCACTGAGCTATGCTGGGCCGACGCTCTATCATTGAGCTACACCAACACAGCTCTGAGGCTGATTTTTTTTTTAAAAAGTAGATCTAAGAAGGTAAGACCTTAACAACAACAACAACAAATAAGGCAAAGGATTAAGAGGAGACGTCCAGAATGGAGATTTTAATAGCAAACTATTTTTTAAAGGGCAAAATTTCCTGTGAGCACATTCTGCATACATTATAAAAGTGAATAGATCTGAATACCATGCTGTCTTCAGGTCATTTGCCCTTATCCACCTCCAAAAAGTGTGAAAGAACTAATGACTATCCATACTCATTCCAACACTGAATCGAATACTTATAAGAGAATAATATTAGACAGAGTTTATGTGTTAAGTCAGTTAACATGAAACTTTAAACATATTTAAAGGATCACAAAAGTTAGAATTCTTACTATAAAATTTAAAGAAAAATTAAAAGTTACTTACATAAGTTTTGTTTGTAGTTTCATAGCGTATTGTGAAATTCATTTGCCATTTTGCATAAAGGCAAGTAGCATTTTCTGAATCTCTCAAATTAAGTTCCAATACAGAGGATCTGACAGCTCCTAGATTTATTTTTTAAAAAATTGTTAAATTGTACTTAAAAGTAACAAACAAATAAATATTATATTCACTACTGAAGTTCAACCCAGCTATAAAGCAAAATAAACTATTTCAAAATATACACGATACCCTGGTGACTATTCTTTGTAATTTTTAACAGAATCTGATTGTCCAAGGTACCATTTTCTCTTCCCAAAGAATGATTAGTAGACCCGAGATGCTCAGACAATGACACAGACGGTGAAACTGACCTTCTGCCTCCTGATAATCATGTCCACATTCATCTGTACTGTGATGATTTTATTCCAGGAAATTATAGTTTGTTTCTGTGAGTTTTTGAAGTAAATGAAGTAAGGGGAAGCTTGGAAGGGGTGTTAAATTCCTGCTTCTCTCAGACCAGCTGGTGAAACTTTCTATACAGTAGTAATGATAGACCTGAGATTCTATGGTGTTCCTGATTTAAATCCTGTGGCAAGCTATGTGTGTGACCTAGAACATGGGATGTACTCCCAAATTTTGTTCTGATGTGATCAAAGGTGGGAGACCTCTCCTCTGCATGTTTCTCACATGACCAAAGAGACAAAGGACTCATAGATCCACAAGAAAAAGACTAATCTTCAAGATGCACAGTCTATGACTTTTACTTAAAAATCTAATTGACTAAAAGACTGGTGGGTTTTTTGTTTCTTTTGTTTGTTTTTTCGTGTGTGCAGTGCTGAAGATGGAAACCAGGGCCTTTGCACTAAGCTCCATTCCCAGCCTAGTTTTTTGTTCTGATTTTGAAAAAAGATCTTGCTAAGTCACTAAGTTGCCCAGGTTGGTATTGAATTTGAGCTCTTCCTGCCTCAGCCTCAGAATGCTGGGATTACAGGCCCAGCACACTGATGACTTTTTGGCAGAGATACAAAATTACTTCCTAAATTCTCAACCTGCTCCCTATCTTTAGACAGAAAGATCTTATGGAGAAAGGCTTCAGGACTTTTTAGCTAACTTGATTCTAATCTTCTAGACTTAAGTATGAGAGTGTTAACTTTTAAACTGAAGAGCCCAAGGCCTCAAATAATAATACAGAAGAGAAAAATATGCCAGCAAACACACCTGCAACATAAGTGGGCAACCATCTAAGGGTTTCTTCACAGCCTCACACATTACCCAAGGGGAAAACTGATGCCTGTTAAGATAGCACACATCCTTTAATGAAATCTGAGCAAGCTCCTGTCATCTACAGGTAGGGACATGCAGTAGACTGTACAGAAGTCCTAAGAGGAATACCAACCAGGCGTGCCTCAGCAACAGTTTTCAAGCTGTACACAAAAGCTCCCGTCATGCCCTGGAGACCTGGCTGTGTTAGCAAGCCTCAATAGTATGCAAAAGCAGGCGTGTGATCACTGACAGTGACTCAATATATTGGCGAAGACTCAAAAAGACATTGTGAGACCTAAGGAGATTTTGCCACCATTCTTTTCTAAGTACAACAAGGAATACAGCTGTCACACAGATAGATCCAAGGCAACCAGCACTGGTGCCAAGTACTCCCACTTATACATCTAATCAAATGGAGTTCTTTCTGCTTCTTCACATACTGCCTCTGTCTATACAGCTTAAAGTCCCTAGCTTCTTAAGCCAATCTTACATCTCTGGGATAAATCCCACTTGATCATGACGAATGACCTTTCTGATATGTTGTGGGATTCCATTTGCTACTATTTTACTGAGAAGTTTTATACTTATGCACATTAAAGATAATGGCCTATAATTTCTTTTTGTTGTTGTTACTGTGTTCTCTGAAGGTTAAAATAGAATGAAAGTTACTAGAGGCTGAGGAGAGTAGGTAGAGGGAGGTGACGAGGGGTTAATCAATGGGTGCTAACTTACAATTAGACAGGACAAGAAGCTCTGGTGTGCTCTTCTTGCACAGTGTAGAAGTTTTCACCACAAAGAAATGATGTTTGAAGAAACATAAGACAATGTGTACATGTATCAAAACATCACATAATAGCACATTATTATGTTCAAATTTATGGGGTCATGTGTCGTGCTGGGTACTGGGAACTGAACCCAGAACTTCCTATATACTAGGCAAGTGCTCTACCACTGAGCCATGCCCCTGGCCAGCCTTTTAAAACTTAATTTTTTTCTTGAGACAGAATCTCGCTCTATAGCTCAGGCTGGTCCTGAACTCACTATAGAGCCCAGGCTGGCCTTGAATTCACAGCAATCCTCTTGTCTCCGTCTCCTGAGTGCTGGGATGCACCACCATGCCCAGTTTATGTGGTGCTGGGGAACTGAACTCAGGGCCTTGAGCTTGCTAGGCAAGTGCTTTAACCACTGTGCTATTTCTCCAGCCTCTTCAAAGCTTTATTTTGAGACAAGGTTACAGTAAGTTGCCCAAACTAGCCTCGAACTTGTGATCCTTCTGCCTCAGCCTCCCAAGGAGCTGGGATTACAAATAGGTGTCACTGTGCCCTGAAACATTTATTGTTTTTAGTAAGTTAAAAAAATAAATTTAAATGAAAAATAAAGCTTTTAGCTTTAGAATATTCTCTGGTGTTCAGAACATTTAACTCTTAATAAACAACCAAGAAAAGCTTTTCATGTATTAGTCATTTTCTTTCCAAAGATATTAGAGTAACAGGAAGAAGAACTATAAAACAATAATAGTACCAGCATGTTCAGAGGCAGGAGAACTGCAACTTTATGAAACAGAAGACACTGGCTGTGGTTCACATATATCACCTGAAAGCAAATCCAAAAACCCATCTACATGGTGGCCCATGCCCAAGAACTGAAAAATGCCCCCGAGGGCCCCAGCACACTGATTGGTGCCCATCACAGCCTTCCCGTGAGAGGGCAATTCACTCCAAATGCACAGGGATCACTTTCAGTCAAATGCCTATCACCTCAGACTCAATAATTCCAAAACAAAAATTCATTCTTTTACTTTCACCGTAGCTTCTCTAAATGAAAGGCAGGGCCAGGCATTATGGCTCTTAAGTTGTGGAAACAGCTACTACTTCACACTCTTTAAAAGTCCTACTGATTTTTTTCTTCAATTTCTCTCTTAAATTCAATCTTTACCCTTTATTTCTATTCTTGATCTACCAGGGCACTTTTTCACTACTATAGATGCCTCTTATCAACCTCTAAAAGTGCTGCCAGATCAGGAGTCCTTACATACCTCTCCCTCTCAAAATGCTGTCTTGCTCAAAAACTTTTACTGACACTGAAATTCTCAAATTCCTCTGCCAGACTTTCAAAGTAATCTTTAATCTTATCCCACCCTATTCCTCACTGTCTTTCAAAACACTTTCCCAGGACACACCCTTTAATCTGGTTAAACCTGTTTCCACTGGACCCGAATACAGTATTGTATGGGACTCCTATTGTTCCTAACACTGAAATCTACTTTCTCCTGATTTACATGTTCAATTCCAGGATGTCCCTCTTTCCAGTTGCACAAAATACAAACCACTAACCTGCCAATTTGGCTTCAATTGGCCAGTATCATTGCCCAGTGAAAACGTTGGATACTTCCCTTACCAGCAAACTTCCCATCAAGTAAAGGACCTTGTGTTAGGTTCTGTTTAACAGAGGCTTCCACCCCCCCAACCCCCACTCCCCCCAACCCCCCCGGCCTTCAGTGTTGAGACGGGTCTATCTCACGATGCAGCCCAGGCTAGCCTTGAGTTCGTAGGCTTCAGTGATCCCCAACTCTGTAGTAGCTGGGAGTAAAGACACATGCCGCTGCACGCAGCTCACCCCACACTTTAAGGAGGAAGGTGTTAATAAGCCAGGAACAGAAAAGGCACACCAGGGGTAAGGAAAGGGCTGCAGCAAGACCAAACACCCAGGCGACAAGATGGCAACGGCCAGCAGTGCAAGCTTAAGCTCCTGACTTGGAGGAGTATGAGTGTGGTTCGGTGTCATGGCTTCAGGTACCAAACCAGGCTTTGAGATACACACCCAGAAGCACCAGTGGTTCTGAGTTATCGAATATACATTTTCAGGGACTGGAGTAATGGCACAGCAGTTAAAGCACTTGCCTGGCAAGCTTAAGGCCCTAAGTTAGATTCCCCAGTACCACATACAGCCAGGCATGGTGGCCCACGTCTGTAATCCCAGCATTAGAGAGTCTGAGAAGGGAGGAAGGCCAGCCTGGGCTACATAGTGAGTTCAGGTCCAGCTTGGGCTATAGGGCAAGACCCTGTTTCAAAAAAAAATAATATATGTTTTCACACAGAAAAAGGAATATACATAAAGTATACAGATCAAGAAAGAAGAATGTAAGAAAAAATATACATTAAGTATCTAGATCAAAGTATTTTCATAAACTGACCCCTTGTGTGGTTTGGATCTGGAATGTCTCCCAAAAGCCTCATGTGTTTAAATGTTATGGATTTCATGTGCTGTTAAGAGGTGAAGCCTGGTCAGAGGGGTGGATTATAGGTGTGTGATGGATGACAGGCATGTGGTAGATGAGATTACAGGTCTGTGGCCTGGAAGGACATAAACTCCTACCCTAGTTTCTAGAGGCCCCTGATTCTTCCTGTGACACTGTGAAAAGCTGTTCTCTGCCAGACACTTCCTGCCCTTGTTTGCCACCCATGAGTGGACTGAGATCTTCCAAACTGTGAGCTAAAATAAATGTTTCCTCTTGTAAACTGTAGATGGTGGGCAACATGTCCCAGCAATGACTAAGTAACTAAAATACCCCTCTTGTTTCAAGAAACTGAACATGGGGCTGCAGGAACACCACAGTGGTTATAGCACTTGCCTAGCAAGTGCATGGCCCTGCCTGCGTTTACTCTCCAGCCCCATGTAAACTGAGCCTATAAACCCAGCACACAGAAGGCTGAGGCAGAAGGTCTGCTGTGAGTTCAAGACCAGCCTGGACTACAGAATGGGACCCTGAGAAGAAGAAGGAGAAGGAGAAGGAGAAGGAGAAGGAGGAGGAGGAGAAGGAGGAGAAGGAGAAGGAGAAGGAGAAGGAGAAGGAGAAGGAGAAGGAGAAGGAGAAGAAGAAGGAGGAGGAGGAGGAGGAAAGAAAAAAAAAAGAAACTGAACATTACACATATGTCATCCATCATTATCCATGGAAACAGTTCCCAGATTCTCATGAATACCAACAACTAACTACAAACGCTGAAGTCTCATATAAAATGTAGCATTTGCATATAACCTACATACACTTTCCCATATACTTTAAATCATCCCTGGATTACTTATAATACCTAATACAAAGTATGCACTATGTAAGTAATTGTTATATTGTTTAGGGAATAATGACCAGAAAACAAAAATCTGTACATATTTGGTACAAATGTGACTTTTCCCCTAATATTTCTAATCCACAGGAACTCGTGAATAAGGAAGATGACTGTCTTCCCAAAGCTCTTCCTTTCTCCCCTTCTAGTTATGACCCTCTTCCCAAGGGTAACCACCATCTTGATTTCTAACAGCATAGATTAGTTTTACCCATTTTTCAATTGGATATAGACAGAATCATTCACTATACATTCTTTTGTGTCTGGCTTATTTCATTTGATATTTTATTTTGTGAGATTAACCCACATTGTGTGTACCTGCTGTTTATTCATTCTCACTGAGGTACAGCTTTTGATTATCAGGTGAATATAACACTGCTTGTCTATGCTACTGTTGATGGACATTTGGATAGTTTCCAGTTAGTTCTATTACAAATGCTGTTGTACATTCTTCCACATATTAGTAAACATGTGTGCATGCATGGGTGTGTGTGTGTGTTGGGTATATATCTGACAATGAAATTGTGTAGTCAAAGAATGTGATATTTCCCAGTGTCTCTTAAATAAATTCCTTTTCTGGTTAAAATAAATCAAATTTTATTCTTCTTGCTTATAGGCAAAAACCTGGACTGATGTCCTATCCATTTTCCAGTGACCATTTTCTCCCCAGAGCTTTCCATAAACCCAAAAGCCCCCAAGGCGTAGTCTAACACGTGTCATCACATTTCAGTGTATTTTATACTATCCTGAAATACTCAGTTATTTTATGCCAGTAAATCTTGTCTCTCCTACCGTCAAAAGTTCCAAGACAGCAATTTTTTTTTTAACTAGCACTTCACAACAAACTAGAGTACCATGGAAAATTATACAAAAATTCATTACTAATAACAAAGTACCAAAGTCTGTGAATGAATAATATGTAAGAATAGATTCAACATTCTCTTTTGCTAAAATGTCTGTCACTCATTTGAGTTCTAACATGCTCTCTTAATCAGATGATCTTACTATGCCACAGCCCCAAGGAGCTACCTTTTATATGAATGTCATCTATCATGGGTGTCATGGTAGAAGATAACAGGTCTATTATTTTCCTCTATCTCCCATCACTCCTACTGGTGCTGAATACATATTAGATATCAAATAAACACTGATAGATTACATCAGGGTGAAAATGCCCAGCCTAGACCTGAAATTAGATTCATCTGACTGCAGGAAAGCTAGCCCTGCAGAGCTTCCCCTCACGAACCTACCACCTTTCTCGATAATCCCTCAAACCTCTTGTCACTTTTTCTCAATTCATTTTGACATGAACTTCAATTTAGGAATAATGCTTTGCCCATAAGGCAAGTTCACTATTGGAATATTTACACTTTGGAAAAAGTCTTTAGCATAATATTTTCATCCTTACCGTATGCCTGATGTTGGAACAGCCAAACTATACTTGCTTAAAAGGCTTTATGACATTAAAAAGCCATAGCTGCATATATCCTAGGGTATATGATAATTGAAGTGAGGCTTTATTCTCCAAAGAAAAAAAGTCATGCCTAAAAATCCATGTTCTCAAATTCAAATACCCTCTTGATCCTGTTTCCAAAAAGGCTATTTACAGGTTCTTTCAGAACTCAGACCTTATCTGTCCAAGCAGAAGATACTGCAAAAAAGTGAGTAGGTTTTTGGAAGTTTGTTTGACCCAAAGTCTAGCTGAAAAATATACACATCTGGAAACCAAAAGTGGAGATGGAAAAAGAAGATAATATTAGTGATAAAATCAACAAAAAAATACCTAAGAAAACAATATAAGGAATTGAGGTAGAATTTACATCAGGAAGGCCAACTTACTAGCTGTGAGACTTCGGGCAAGGTACCCTGGCTGAGTCATTGTGTGTATATTCCTAATAGGAGCTAAGAGAACATTGTTAGGCAAGTTAGTCTAGTTTACAAACAACCCTTCTAGTAAACATAGCACCTAAAGGGATTCTCCCTGATTTTTAGGTGTATATTTACTTTTATTATATTAAGTTATACTCTTGTCCTCAACTTCATCCATTCAGAATGACATTAGTCTAACAACCTTTTAAAAAACAGGTCCTAAAAGCAAATACCATCTATTTACTCTTTTCTATTCAGGGATAGTAATTTCTTTCTATTCAGAGATGGTTTTCCCACAGGTTTAAGTCAGCTTAACTGTTCTTCATTTACAATCCCTAATACAGGTTTACTTACTATATTTGGTTTCTAACTGATGTTTAGTAAGTCCCTTAAAACAGTAAAATAATAACATGATGTTAAGCTACAAATATATGTAAAATGAAATGTTAAAAGTTATTTTAAAAATATAGTTGTAAGATACAAAATGTCTTAATTTTTAAGGTCAGAGAATGGGTAAGGAAATGAGATTCAACTCCATTAAACTAATAGAAAATGCTTATTGCCGAGTGGTTTGTGGCAAACCTCCAGAATTCTTTTGTAATGCATAGCTTGATGCCAAAAAGTCCTGATAAAATACACTTTGTATTAGAGGGGAGTTCTGATCACTTTAATAAAAAATTATGATCAGAACGCTTTTGTCACTACACAAGGAAAAGAAACATTCCCACACCAAGGGTCAATTAAGTCAGCTCATGTGCTGTGAAATAATCCATGGTTATAGACAAAGTCTATCCACAGACATAAAGGAAGAAAACTGTACACATGTAAAATATTTAAATATTTATAGTCCTATCAGACGTAACAACCAATGACTAATGAACTCATGACAAGTATGTCCTTTCAAGTTATTTCTATTATAGCCTGAATAATTTTGACAGAACTTTGAAGCTACCAGTTAAATAAAAAGGTGTAACGCTGGGCCCCAGGATACAGGCCTGTAATCCTAGCACTCTGAGAGGCCGGAGGAGGATCATAAATTTGAACCCAGCCTGGGCAACTCAGAGACTTAATGAGACCTTGTCTCAACATAAAAAAATAAAAAATGGGATGGGATGTAGCTCAGTTGTGAAGGCCCTGGGCTTGATCCACAAACACACATATACACATACAAAAAAAGCAAGGTGGCAGAAAAATCTGAGTGCAGGGCTGGATGTGTAGTTGAATGGCAGAATGCTCCCATAGCACGTATAAGGCCTTGGGTTCCACCCCAAGAACGGCAAAGAAATACTTGTTACCTAGAAAAATCTCAGTGTTCACATTCTCTTTTACAGGTAACCTCCAAAAGGGGAGATACTGGCTCTTTGTGAAATAGCCTCAAGACTTCCTCACTCTCCATAGTAACCTGCATGACTACGTTGGTACATCTAATGAAGCACAGGTAAGAAACGAGTGTCATGTGAGATTATGCTTTAGTAATTTGGTACATAATTACTTGTACTCATAGCACTGATCTAGAAGTTCTCATCCACAGACAAAAAAGACCTTGCAATAATATCACTTAAGGTTCTCAGAAGAAAACAAGAGACCAAGTTGGTCTAGTTCACCATCACATCCCCAGTTCCCACCAATGAATGTCCTTAACCAAAATTTACTGAGGGTTAACCATGCATGAAGTCCAGTGCTAGTCAAACCAGGGGAAATAACTCTAAGACAGTCTCTCTTCTCCCAGACCAATACCATAAAGGAGACTTAACTAGATCCAGGAGTGTGGAGAAAAGGAACAGAAGATAGGCTAGTAGAATAACTTGAGAATTTGGGAAAGATAAGTTTTGTTCTTATTCCTCTGAATGGCCATATGGTTGGCCTCCTTCTAATGCCCAGACCTCTGCCTAAACATTACCATAATGGGAGACCCTCTAGCTACAAAAGACTCCCATCTACCTCACTCTCCTTCCATCTTAACCTGCTTCATTTTCTTTACAATGTTTATCACTATCTGAAATTCTGGGATTTACCAGGTGGGCTATCTTCCTTCACTAAAATGCAAGTTCTAAGAGAGCAGAACCTCATTTGTCTTGTCCACTGCTCTCTCCCTTCCATCTAGTATGGTGGCTGGGACACAACAGGCATTCAGTAAACATTTGTGGGTCAGAGAGGCCTCAGAGGTGATGTATACACTAAGGATTTTTACAGAAGGCTCTTTCCACACAGAAGAGCCCTAATGCTTAAAAATAGCTTCACTCAAAAAAAAAAAAACACAAGAGTCAAGCTAGTTATAGGAATTGATAACCACAGAATTCTAAAATCTACGATGTCACAAAAGAAACAATTAAGCAATCATACTAGGAAAGTACCTTCATCCACTGCCTTTCTTATGCCTCTACGTTATATAGCTTTTCCTCCAGAATGTTTTCTGGTTGGTTATGATTCATTTAAATAAAGTCAGCACAGTTTAATTTTGTGAAAAAGACCAATATGTAGCTTCTAAGAATTCTTTTCTATTCTTACTTTAAAGCAGCCATATTTTTTCCATGACGCTCGGGGTCAAACCTAGGGCCCTATGCAAGCAAGATAAGCACTCTACCACTGAGCTACTTTCCCAGCCTAAAGCAGCTACTTTTAAAAGGCTACTGGTGGAACTGGGATAGAACAATTAAGTTACAAAGTGAACCTGGCACAGCTACAACAGGACAAACCCCCTCATTAGTATCCTCTGCAGTACCCAGGCACAGTACTAGGTAGACAGTAGGTACCTGACAAGTATTTCTAAGTTTTCAAAAATCTTTTCTTGATACCCACTCTGATATTGAAAAGTAATATGCAAAGTCCACTAAGCAACCAAAGGCTTGGTAAACTTTTTAGGAGTAAAAAGATACATGCAGGGCTGGAAGAATAGCACAGTGTGGCTAGAGTGCCTGCCTAGCAAGCACAAGGCCCTGGGTTCGATTTCCCAACACTACACAAACTGGATGTGATGGTGCACATTTGTAATCTCAGCACTAAGAAGGCTGAGGCAGGAGGATTGTCTTGAGTTTGAGGCCAGCCCAGCAGGCTACATCATGAGTTCAGGACCAGCCTGAACTATGAAGCAAGACCCCATGGGGGCAGAGGAGAGAGGGTAGATACAAGATACATGGGAGAACCTTGCACTCTATACTGAACCAAGAGAGGAATCAGAAGAAACAAATATAAAGAAAGGTACTTTCCATTGTACTCTGGAATCTTTTAAAAGGTTCTAGCTATATTATTAACTTCTTCAAATCCCATTCTGAACTTGAAGGTGGAGGAAATCAATCTTGGAAATCTTCCAAGTGGAAGAATCTAGTTAGTTCCAATCCTGAAATGGCAAGTGAGCAGATGAGCTGGGGCTCTTTTAGGGCTTCTTTTTGCCTGTTTTCTGCAGTGAGCCCACATTGCTTTTGTAAAAACTAAACAAAAAAACCTTTCATTAAAAACAAAACAAAACAAAAAAAAATCAAGGATATAAAAGCCAACAGGCAGAACAACTATTATTTATTTTTTCTCTTTTTCCGAACAATAAGTGTTGTATTTGTGCAGACTCAATTGGTAGGAAACTACTGGTTAACAGATGGCTTGCTTAGATGAGTCTCATTACTGATAAGGTGTTTTCACTGTACACAAGCCAACCTGAGGGTCAGCAGGCCCTCTTCAAATACTTCACAGTACAATTAAGGCTTGGAATTCAGCGTTCAGGCACAGCCTTGTAGCCCCATTTCAGAAGTACTATTAAAGAGTTTTCCAGCACTGTAGCCCCATTTCAGAAGTACTATTAAAGAGTTTTCCAGCAATGTGTGGCCAGCCAGATTAGATCAAGGATTTGGAGGCATTCTGGTGTCAGGTCCCCTTTCTTTTCCTACGTCAGAGGACCAACCTCACAGACTTTTGGGTTATGTGAATTTTATCTATTGACATTTATTGTTAGAAATTAAAATTGAGAAATGAATACAATACAATAACATCAGAGCCATCAGGGTAGTGATGTAATCACACATCATGTAGCTTCTGGAAAACTCTACTGTACACTGATGAAAGGGTGACAGTGCAAAGGACAAATGCCTTCCTAGTATTGCTTTCAAAAGTTCTGATCTCACAGGCCTCCAGAAAAGGTCTAGGATAATTATGAGACTGTACAATCAAGACCCTTTCTGATACTACTGTTCTGAGCAGGGTTTCTGTTCTGTTCTTTTTTCTTTTCAAGACAGGATCTCACTCTGTAGTCCAGGCTGACCACTAACTCACAGCATTCCTCCAGCCTCCACCTCCCAAATGCATGTGCCACTATGCCCAGCTAATTTTTACATAGCGCTTGGGAATCCAACCCAGGGCCTTGAGCATGCTAAGCAAGTACTTTAACCACTGAGCTACACCCTCAGCCCCTCCTTTAAAAAAAAAAATTTGAGATGTGTTTTCCCTCTGTAGTCCAGGCTGGTCCTGAACTCATTATGTAGCCTAGGCTGGACTCAAATTCACAGCAATCCTCCAAGTGCTGGGATTACAGGTATGTGTCACATACCTGGTCTGAAGCAGGTTTTCTCAAGCTTGGAACCACTGGCACTTTGAAGCAGATCATTCTTAGTTGAAAGGGGCTATCTTGTACTTCGAGGAAGTTTAGCAGCACCCCTGAACTCTAATGGCACTAAATGCCAAAAGCACTGCACTGTCCCTAGCTATGACAACCAAAAATGTCTTCAGATAGTCGGAAATATCCCCTTGTTGGGAATCCATTGTTCTAGGGTGTTGTTTTATGACACTGAAATGTTAGTGACAAAATGTTTTCCTCTTATTGCCTTCTCAGACCTCCTCACGTGTCCATTCCCTTCCTATTCCCATGTGGGTCTGCTCCTTCTGTACTTCCAGTAAGTCACAAACAGCAAGAGCCAGTTGGTAGTAAGTACAGGATGAATCAGGTCAGGAACAGGCACTTCGGCCAAAGTTCACCTTTAGGCATTAAAGGTGTCACGGACCCAATGTTCATTGGTCAGAGCAGTCAACCAGCCATTTATCTAGCCACTCTTAAGATCCAAAAAGGTGACCTACCACCTCCTCTTTAAAAACAGGCTAGTCGTGGGACAGGAAAGAAGAGAATAAGAGACCCCAAAGGCAAGGAAGTAGCAAACAAAACTCAGATAGGCAACCATCAAAACCCTCTATCTGGAAAGCTCTCCCACCTGAGGTTAACTGCAGTTCTGTGTCAGGGTCTGGCTGAGAGTAGCAAATCCAGAAAATTCTCAACAACTCCAAACCAAACAGGTGCTCCCCAACGAAGTTCGCTTTCAGCCTTCACAGTTGGGTCCAAGTTTTGCCCTGAAAATTGCTCCAGCCACCCTAGGTCCTCCGCCTAAACTAACTCTGGACATCAAATTCCCACCCAGCATCACTGTTCATCTCCTCAAGCCCCCATTCCTCATAGCCTCCAATTCCTACCTACAAGATCCCCTTCGCGGTCGCGGCTGCCCAGGCTCGGTCCTATCTGCCGCCCCCCACACACTTCCCTCCAGCGGTTTCCTGCAGGTATACTGTCTTCCTTTCCAATTTTCCTTCTCATCCTGTAGGGGTTTTTTTCCCACCATCTTCAAAACTCTTCCCTGATCCCAGGAAACCAAGACTCCCTTAATCGTTCCCACCGCCTCCGTGTCTGCAGCAGCTCCTGTGGCCGCCCCGAGTTACTCTGCCGACCCCGACCCCTCGCTCTTCCTTCCGGCCTACTACCCCGGGCACCCAGCCCTCGCTCGCCCTGCCACTCTCGCGGGCCTGTCCTCCGCGCCGCCCCTCCGTCAGGCCTTCTCCGGGTCCGGGTGCCTCCGCGGGCCGGCCGACGCCGCCCGGACCCGTCTTTCAGGTTGTGGCCTTTGACCCGGCGCCCCGTGCCCCGGCGGCGCTGATCCGGGCCCCACGACTCACCCAGGACGAGGGCAAGCAGAACGAGCCCCAGACTCGGAGCCGGGGAGAGGCGGAGGCACATCATGACCCCTCTGGCCAGAACGCAGCGGCGACCAGAGCAGCAACACCGGCGAGAAGGCGCCTCGGAGCTGACGCTAGGACGCGGGCGACCACCGACCACCGCGACCGCCAGAATCGCCGCTCCAGCCCGAGTCATAAGACCAGGGGCGGGGCTCTTCCTCGCCTTCAGCCAATCTCCACGCTCAAAAGCGGCGAGAGGGGCGGTGATGCGGGGGCCGTGGGCGGGGCGACCACACCCTGGCTTTGTGGTTCACAACCGCTGTTACTCTCCTAAGAGACAGGCGCGGTCGGCATTTTCTAAGGCTGAGGTGAGAGGACGGACTTTGAAGGCTCTCATAGATTCCTTCTGTTGTAGCTCGTTGAAGAAGACAATAATTTCCTTAACGCAAAATGGTGATACATGTAAAAATAATACTTGGGTTTTTCTCCAAATGTGGTTGTTGCCTCTGCAGTCCTTGCAGTTAGATGGGTCAGAAAGCTGGGGGTGGAGTCTGTGACCACCGGTGCAGGCGTGGACTCCAAGTGCACCAAGTCACAGCGCCCTATTTCTCAGATGAGGAACTTGAACTCAGGAAGAGGAAGTGTCTGTATTAAATACAAGAAGGAAAAATAGACAGAAATAAAATGAAAAGATAAAGAGAAAAAATAAAGATCCACTCAGAGAAAGAGAGCAGTGAGACCAAGAGAAACAGAGAATCATTAACATTACACACATACAGACACACTTCAAGATATTTTTCCTACATACCTGCAAACAAATGGTCTGTAATGAGTTTGTACGAAGCATAGGACACTTGCCAAGTGAACCCACAAAACTTAAGTCAACGGATAAAAGCACTCAAACACCATAAAAATCTCTAGTGGAAATAAAACATTATTCTCAAACATTAGTTTCCAAGAAAATAGCCTCAGGGTTTAAAAAAAAATACCGATTCCTATACTTCCTTCCCCAGATACTTGGGAAATCAAAGTCTGTGGCAGTCCTACGAAACTATTTTTGTTTGTTTCTTGGTTTGTTTGCATCAATTTTGAGACAGGGCCTCACTGCGTCCACCCAGGCAAGCCTCAAATTTGTGTTCCTCCTGCCTCAGCCTTTCAAGTGGCTGGAATTACCACTTCCAACCTGATATTTCCTTAAACACTACAAGTGACTCTGATGCTGTGGTCCATGGATCTCTTTGAGAAACACTAAAATCCGACTTAAGAATCATGTCGCCCAGGAGATCTTGATCTGAGTTTAAGAATGAGCTGGGGCACGGGTTTGGAGGGCAGAAAGGCTCAGCAAATCCTCAGAAATTACACACTTAGGCGTGTGTATTTTTCTGGGGAACTTTATAGCTTTGAACTAGTTCTCAAATGGAACCTGTGACTGATCTGCACCACTGATCTGCTCCCACTATCACTTACTGTCATGTGGCTACCTATTGAAAGTGTTGATGAATTTGTTCATGAATGTTGCCTATCATGGGTGACACTAAGTCATGAACAAGTGACTTGACCAACAGAGGACTAACATGCACTACAACATTAGTCATTGCCTTAAGCAAAATGTCATTTGCCAGCCATACCATTAATAAGACTTGGCTAGAGACATATTTTGGGTGCAGCAGTATTCACACTGCCCTCAGAAATCATCACACCAATCCCTGCTGATGGGGACTCCAGCCCTTCCCCTTCAACTAGACGTTGCATAACATTAATGTTCAGTAAAACCATAAGTTCTAGAAGAAGAGAAAAAAAGAGAGTAACAGACAGCACGCTGCATTGGTAGGTGGAGGCACTAGGTGTGAGATACCTTGGAGAAGCCATCTTTTTGAGCCTCTGTATCCTTTTCTGTAAAATGAAGCTGCCAGCCTAGAATTGGGTTTCTCATTCCTGGTTGGACATTGGAATCACTTGTAGTGCTTCAGAAATAGAGAAGAGCATGGGTCCAATCCCTTGAAATTTGGATTTGGCTTGTCTGGAGACGGGCCTGAGCACACCGTGTTTCTCAAAGCCCCTAAGGCAATATTAATATGTCTGAAATGTTTACTGAAGGAGCCCCAGACTTATAATTCTTACCTTCTATAGGAGTGAGTCCTCATTTAATAAATATATAAGGAAACAAGGTATCACGGTAATACTTGGTTGCCCTTTGTTGCATATAAATGTCATCACATTTGAAAAAAGGAACCTAATTATTAAAAAAAGGAATACGGTAAAATGTGAGTGGCCTTAAAAGCTAAATCCACTCCCACCAAAAGTTTTTCTATAGACAAAAAGAATGCTAGGTTTTTTTGACAGGAACTTTTATGAGACAAAGCGATATTTTGAAAGTTGTAAGTAAATGGTGAGTATTTGTCAGAGTAAATAGGCTACAAATCATTTGGAGGGAAATGAATGGACATTGAGACCATCGTGTAAAGAGAAGCGAATCAGACACAGGAGGTGAAGTATCACGTGGTTTCTCTCCTAAGTAGAAATAAGAGAAAGAGCAAGAAGGAAACAGGGAGATGGATTTTGTGATGGAAAGAGGATATGGGGGCATGATCAAGGCACCCATTCCATAAGTTGAATATAATTACTATGTATCTCTAACATGTATAATTAAAAGAATATAAATTTGGGGGGATCTCAAATCTCTGGCCTGAACTTCCACACTCACAATTTTTAATTATTTATTTCCAAAACACTCGGGATATCCCTTTCTGCATTCAGCTTCCATTGCCATGTCCTGGACTGGCAGAGATTTTCCTGGACTTTCTATGGTGGAAACAGATCTCCATGTGATGCTGGGGCTACTGTCCCAGCAACTCCCTGAGATTCCCTTCGATAGAAGTTTCACATCTGCTGACTTACTTGCCAGTGCTGATTCAGCACTGGCCAACCTCATTCCTCCTTGGTGCGCATAACCCCTCAGTAGTACCCTATCCCCTACTACCAGAAGTAGATTATGACTCTTTTGAGCATCTTTGAGGGCACATGACTTTTTGGCCAATCACTGACAAGCATCCCCTAAATATCAGCGTGTTGAGTGGTATAAGAAATAATAACTCTGTTGTGTGTTGTTTTTAACTCTTTTGGATATTTTCCCAGGAGCGCTGTCACTGGATCGAAGGGGATATTTATTTGTCTTTTGAGAGATCTCCATACTGCTTTCCAAAGTGGTTGTACTAATTTACATTCCCACCAACAGTGTAGGAAGGTTCCTTTCTCCCCACAGCCTCGACAGCCAGCACAGATTACTATTTGACTTGTTGATATAGGCCATTCTTTCTGGAGTGAGATGGTATCTTAGTGTTGTTTTGATTTGCATCTCTGATATAAAAGACCCACATCACACTCTTATGGAACTTAAAATGAAAAACAAAGTGAAACGGGGGGGGGGGGGGGGGGGGGGGGGGGGGGGGGGGGGGGGGG